>OX453017.1:19828738-19986739 GCA_949699075.1 Asteroscopus sphinx
AAGGGTTCTGCAAGAAATAATAAATACATACATTCGACATTCTTCTTTGCGCAACAAAATAAGGAATAAATCTGTAGGATAAAACCTACTTATTCAATATTTATAGGAAAATCGTACTTGTTGAATTAGTAAATTTTGTATCAATTCAACTTTTTTTGGCTTTTAATTGGTGATACCTGTATGTAGTAACAAGTAATTTATATATAACCAAAATGAATCCTTAACGAGATTATCCGGAGAAAAACCGGAGTGACCGACATAGCTTGTAGGACCAGTAAGCTGAAGTGGCAGTGGGCGGGACCATGTCTGTCGAAGGACCGAAGGCTGCTGAAGCAAACAAGTCCTTGAGTGGAGACCGCGAATCGACAAACACAGTGTAAGGCGGCATCGGATCGGATCTTTAGAAGCCTTTAAAGCAGTCCACGGGTATAATAAACAGTCAAAGGGGAAATTGCCATACTAAATATACTAGACAAACGATTGGTAATCGCTGTTTTTTATTGTTATTAGCAAACAGGAAGACGCAGTGCCTCTTCTCTTGATCTTTAGAAGCCTTTAAAGCAGTCCACGGGTATAGTAAACAATCAAAGGGGAAATTGCCATAATCAACATGCAAGGCAGACGATTGGTAATCGCTGTTTTTTATTATTATTAGCAAACAGGAAGACGCGGTGCCTCTTCTCTTGATTTTTAGAAGCCTTTAAAGCAGTCCACGGGTATAGTAAACAGTCAAAGGGGAAATTGCCATAATAAACATGCTAGACAGGCGATTAGTAATCGCTGTTTTTTATTGTTATTAGCAAACAGGAAGACGCTGGTGCCTCTTCTCTTGATCTTTAGAAGCTTTTAAAGCATTCCACGGGTATTTATAGTAAACAGTCAAAGGGGAAATTGCCATAATAAACATGCTAGACAGACGATTGGTAATCGCTGTTATTTTATTATTATTAGAAAACTGGATGACGTTGCTGCTTTTCTCCTTGACCTTTAGATTTCTTAAAGAACACCCATGGGTGGTAAACAGTCAAGGAGATTTCCTCTTGCCATAACCATCATGCTAGATAGACGATTGGTAATCACTGTTTGTTGTTATTAGCAAACAGGAGGACGCTGCTGTCTCACCACTTGACATTTTGATGCCTTTAAGTAGGACATCTACAAGTGGTAATCAGTCAAAGAGTAAATTGGCATAGCCACCATGTTTGACAGATTGGTAATCGCCGTTTTTTATTGTTATTAGCAAACAGGAGGACGCTGCAACGCTTTTGCCTCTCCTCTTGACCTTTTGATGCCTTTGAGGACACCCACGAGTAAAACTATTACTTTGTTGAAACTAAGCCAGCTAAAACAACGCAGGAAAGGGGTTCAAATATCTTGTGTACTTGCAAAACAAAAACCACTTCTTTAAACAAAGAATCATATTGTAAAATCATGAAGAAGCTTGTCACTAACCACATGTCAATTCAGAAAACGTATAAGTACTGCAGAACATGGGCCTTTTAAAAACTGCTACAATTAATCGTTAATGGTGAAATCACCATAACTTGGTAATAGCTGTTTTTATTGTTATTAGTAAACAGGAGGACGCTGCTGTCTCTCCTTTTATCTTTACCTTTAGATGCCTTCAGATGCCTTCAAGGAAACTCACGTGTGGTAAATAACAAGACGCTTCTTCTGAACCGTCTACTCCCAAACATAATGGTCGTTAAAAACCGCTATGGTTAATAGTCAAAGCGGAAATTACCATAGCCACCATGCTTGAAAGACGGATTGATAATCGTAGTTTTTTATTGTTATTAGAAAACTGGGTGACGCTGCTGCCTTTCTTCTTGACCTTTAGATGTCTTTAGGGACACCCACGGGTGGTAAACGGTCAAAGAGAAATAGCCATAACCATCATGCTAGATAGACGATTGGTAAACGCTGTTTCTTATTATTAGCAAACAGGAGGACGCTGCTGCCTCACCACTTGACATTTTGATGCTGTTATGAAGAACACCCTCACGTGGTAATCAGCCAAAGGGGAAATTGGCATAGCCAGTTAGCCACCACGTTTGACAGACAAATTGCTAATTATCGTTTTTTATTGTTATTAGCAAACTGGAGGACGCTGCTGGCTTTCCTCTTGACCTTTTGATGCTTTTAAGGACACCCACGGCTAAAAAAATTACTTTGTCGAAACTAAGACGGCTAAAATAAGCAGAGAAGTGGTTCAAATCTCTTATGTACTTGCAAAACAAGAACCACTTCTATAAAGAAATAATAATATCCTACAGTCAGAAAACGTCTACTGCTGAACATGGGTCTTTTAAAAACTGATACAACTAATAGTTAAAGGTGAAATTATCATAACTTGGTAATCGCTGTTTTTATTGTTATTACTAAACAAGAGGACGCTGCTGCCTCTTCTCTTACCGGTAATCGCTGTTTTTTATTGTTCGCTGTTTTTATGGTTATTAGAAAACTGGATAACGTTATCCTTTCTTTTTGACTTTTAGATGCCTTTAAGGACACCCATGGGTGGTTAACAGTCAAAGAGATGTATTTCCTCTTGTCATAATCATCATACTAGATAGACGATTGGTAATCACTGTTTGTTGTTATTAGCAAACAGGAGGACGCTGCTGTCTCACCTCTTGACCTTTTGATGCTTTTAAGTAGGACATCTACAGGTGGTAATCAGTCAAAGGGTAAATTGGCATAGCCACCATGTTTGACAGACAGATTGGTAATCGCCGTTTTTTATTGTTATTAGCAAACAGGAGGACGCTGTTGCCTCTCTTCTTTACCTTTAAATGTGCTTAAGGCCAACACGTACGGTAAACAGTCAAAGGGAAAATTTTCGTAGCCACCATGATTGACAGATAGATTGGTAATCGCTGTTTTTTATTGTTATGTGCAAATAGAAAGACGCTACTCCTGAACCGTCTATTCCCGAATATAATGGTCTTCATAGCCACCACGCTTGAAAGACTGATCGGTAATCGCGGTTTTAATTGTTATTAGAATACTGGATGACGCTGCTGCCTTTCTTCTTGACCTTTAGGTGTATTTAGGAACACTCAAGGGTGGTAAAAGGTCAAAGGGAAATAGCCATAACCATCATGCTAGATAGACTATTGGTAATCGTTGTTTGTTGTTATTAGCAAACAGGAGGACGCTGCTGCCTCACCTCTTGAAAATTTAATGCATTTAAGTAGGACACCCACAAGTCAAAGGAGAAATTGGCATAGCCACCTTATTTGACAGACAGATTGACAATCATCGTTATTTATTGTTATTAGCAAACAGAAAGGACGCTGGCCCACAGGTAAATCTTTTACTTTGTCGAAACTAAAGCAGCTATAAAACGCAGGAAATTGGTTCAAATCTCTTATCCTTGCAAAACCAGCACCACTTCCTTAAACAAAGAATCATATCATACAGTCAGAAAGCGTCTACTGCTGCACATGGGCCATAGATAATAACTGATACAAATAATAGTAAAAGGATAAATTACCTTAGTTTGGTAATCGCTGTTTTTTATTGTTATTAGTAAACAAGAGGACGCTGCTGCTTTACCTCAAGGTAAGAGGAGAAAAATAATCTAAAGATCCGTTTAAGGCCACCCACGTGTGGTAAACAGTCAAAGGGGAAATTTTCATAGCCACCATGTTAGACAGATAATTTTAATAATTGCTATTTTGTATTATAATGAGCAAATAGAAGAACGCTACTCCTGAACCGCCTACTCTTGAAAATAATGGTCTTTAAAACCCCTACAGTTAATAGTCAAAGGGGAAAATACCACAGCCACCATGATTGTCAAACGAATTGGTAATCGTGGTTTTTATTGTTATTAGCAAACAGGAGGACGCTGCTGCCTCTCCCCTTGACCATATGATGCCTTTAAAGACACCTATGGGGGCAGTCAAAGGGGTAGATAAAAAGATAGATAGAATATGCTTTATTGTAAACCATGAAAATAGGGGTCGGTATCTTTTGGTCTATATCTCGATATGTCTAGGCTGCCAGTAAGACTAGATCGCGAAATGACTGGATCTTGATTGAGACTAGGTATCCTTACGTCTACATCCCGAAATGACTAGGTAGATTAGACTATATCTCATTTTACCTTGATCGCAATATGACTAGATAGCATAACGTCTAAATAGTAGTAAACAGACGGAGTTCTAGAAAGACGATTGGTAATCGCCGTTTTTCGTCGTTATAAGCAAACAGGGCTGCATCTTCTCTTGATTTTTAGATGCATTCAGAGTCACCTACAAGTGGTAAACAGTCAAAAGAGGAAATTTCCATAACCACCATGTTAGACTAACGATATAATCGCTGTTCTTCTTTGTCATTAGCAAACAGGAGGACGCTGCTGCCTTTCTTATTGATTTATTTACTTGTCGATGTCTTTAAGAACACCAGTCAATAAAAATCAATCAAAGGGGAAATCGGCATAGCCAGCCATATTTGACAGACAGATTAGTACAGTATGACACAAAAGATAAGACGCGTCGTCAATCTTCGTTCGCGCAGACACGAAAAAACGATCGACGAAAATACCCGAAACAAAAACAAAAAAAAACAACCTTATGTAATGCCCATAAGATATTAAAATTGATTGCCGTGGTGCCGTCATTTTCTATTTCGCTCACACGCTTCCGTACACTGTAGAGGCAACGGCTGAGACTTTTGGCGCGCAGCGATGGTGCTTTCTGATTGGTTAATCAATTTCCCGCATATTTAAATTATTCACTTGCGCAGGTACATCGGTGGGCCATATAAAATGTGTCCTACTGTAATCGCCGTTTTTTATTGTTATTAGCAAACTTGAAGACGCTGTTGCTTCTCCTCTTGACCTTTAGATGGCTTTAAGGACACCCGTCATCATCATCATCATCCTAGCCCGGTATCACCACTGCTGGGTATAGGCCTTCCACCCACCCACGGGTAGTAAACATTCAAATGGGAAATTGCCATAACCACCGCGCTTGACAGATGAAATTGTACGAATATACTTAAATTAATGTATCGAATTGATGGTGATCGTATTTTTTGCTGTCGAACCTCCAGCCATCTTAGGTGTGGGCCTGCGTGCGGCGGACTCAGGGTGGCCCGCCACCCGACCAGTCAAGGCTCGTGACGGTGGCCCGTAGTGTTCCGCGCGCGCCAGTCAAGAGGAGGGTGCGGCCGCTATGGTTGCCGCACGGGGAGAAGGAGCTCGCCTGCCAGCGGCGAGCCGGGACCTGCCGGGGATGGTTGGGCGAATACGGGTGTATTTCCCACGCCCTCAGCCAAGGGTCGGTAGAGGAACACCGTGGTGGTTTTTAGTCGGTAAGAGTTCGACACTGGCTCCGCCTTCCCCGTGGAGTGAGTCATTGAGGATTTTCCCAACAAAATAAAAATAAAAAAAGGTATGCCCTATATTTTTCTTTTAAAGAACGTAAAAAATTACAGAAATTTTTTACTCCACTCAACTTCCAGTACACGTAATATATAAACTATTTATTTGAATTAGACTCCCGACGTTGGCCCAAACGTGTTTGAAATAGGATTGTCAGCTAGCAATGCATACTAGACGAACCGAAACACGTCCATGGTAACTTGACCTCTGTAACTACACTCAAACCTCCCGTTTTGTTTCTTGTTCGAATTTTTGCGGGAGGGGTGGTGGTTCAAGTTATACTGGTGGTTTCGTATAGAAGTGTTTTGTTCGTTCGTGCATAACACACGACTAACTATGCATCGGACGGAACAAAGAAAAACGTCATTCGTTTTGATTTAATTTTCACCGGGGTTTTTATCCAATGGAGAGTGAGAATTGTAAGTGGTGTATGATTCTATACCTACCACTTATATCCCTGTAAATGTGAGCATAATGTAGTTATTAATGGCATTAAGCAGCCATGTCAAACAAACGGCCCGCGGGCCACATGTGGCCCTCGGACCATAATGATGAGGCCCGCGACAAGAATCCAGATCTCAAGATTGTTATATTTATTATAATATAGATATAACCAATACAGTATGTGTTTAGATATTTTGAGTCTGGCCCGCTGATTCACCCTAAATGTTGTAAATGGCCCTTTAGACAATCCAGTCTGACAACCTACCTACTCTATTTAACTCCCTTAAGTTCAAACCACACAAAGCGCGGGTGCGTGTCGGGCCCGACACGCATCCTCGCTCTTTTTGTAGTGGCGGGAGACACGCGCGGCTACCGCGCTCCACCCGACGCGGGCCCGACACGCACACGCGCTGTGTGTGATGTCGTTCATATATAAAATCAGGTTTATATACCCGCCGCGGGCCCGACCCGTCCCGCGCCCCACCCGCACTCGCGCTGTGTAGTTTGCGCTTTAGGGGATCAATTTCTAAAAATTCTTTCTTAGTGCTCACCTGCGTTATCTAAGGAACTCCTGTGCAAAATTTCATCCTTCTAGACCCACCGGTTTAGGATGTGCGTTCAGTCAGTTTTAAGAATTTTATGAAGTAGATCCTACCATTCTTCCCGTTTAATGTTCAGCGCAAAAGTATCTTCATTCCACACCCACGCCAAGTGCAGTGCTACTGATAATGCAAGTATCTATTAGTATTGTAAATGTAAGTGTAAACAGTGATAGCCTAGCGATTGAACGCTTGCCTTCCATGGAGGAGTGTCTGAGTTCGAACCCGGTCCGCACCTCTGACTTTTCAGAATCATGCCATCATCATCACCATCATTTCAGCCGCATGACTCCACTGCTGGACATAGGTCTCCTCAAAGGGGGGAGATGCCATAATCCCTAAGCTTAGAAGGCGGGTTGGCGATCGCAATTGGTTGAATGAATCAATAATCAGAACAGAAAAGAACGCTGCTGCCAATCCTCTGGTGAACCCCTTAGTCGCCTTTCACGACACCCACGAGAAGAGATGGGGTGGTGGTGGTGTACATAGAAATGTATCCGGCACCACACGGAATCATGTGGGGATCAGAATTTGATTATCACTTGCTATGTTGATTATCACTTGCTATAGCAAAAATAAAAACAAAAAACACATCACAACAAAAACATCGTGACGAAACCTGCACACAGAGTGCTCCATAAAGTCATTGTTGGTGTGTGTAATCCACCAACCCGCTGTAGGCCAGCGTGGTGAACTAAGGCCTGAATCGTTCTCATTTTGAGAAGATACCTATGCCCAGCAGTGGGACAGTAATGGGCTGGTTCTATAAGAAGTGCATGCTTCTTTAATAGGCCTATATTCATCGGTTTCGACCATAGGAATCTAAATAATAAGGTAATAGAAGTGACAAAGGCGCTTATCTTATCACCGCGTACAGGACCGTAATTCACGTAATTTCATGACGCGCCGATCAAGTTGCAGTGACGTTGCAGTTCGTTTCTGACAGCGATCGCCGTACATAAGAAAATACGAAAACCATTGTTTTGATCGAAACTTAACTACAAGTGCATTGCAACTGTACTTCTTTAGTTACGTAAATATGCAAGAACCTTTTGCTTGATCCTGAGTGCAGTTTTGGACGCAGAGTCACTAAAATTGTATTTTGCAGCATATTTAACAGCGGATTTTGTTTTAGGCTTAATTTATTTTGCATTGAATGCAAAGAACATGGTGAGCGTAAAATTACGCTTGCATATTTATGAGTCGGTAGCGGCAAACCGGCGAAACGCGTAGTAAAAGACAGTAGATAACATTTCTATTACCTTATTATTTAGATTTCTATGGTTTCGACTAAACATTTTTGTAAATAAAAAGGTTCATACATTAACAAACTACGGATATAATTTACAAAATTAAAATAATCATTACACAACAACACAGTTCAAATCAATAAGTTAAACAATAATCTAATATCCGTGTTGTTGATAGCCACCTTGGTGTTGGTGGCCCCCATAGCCCCCCGAGCTGTGAGTACCGTAGCCACCTGCACCGGGGCCCCCAGAACCAGCGTTATTAGGGCCTGATCCTCCAAATCCTGTTGAGCCAAAGCCATTATTGCCATGAGAGCCTGGTCCCCCAGAACCTTGAGGGCCACCCTGGCCAGGACCAAAACCACCTGGGCCTCCGAACCCTTGGTTGCCTGGTCCAAAAGCACCTTGAGGAATATTAGTCCCTGGTAGAGGGATTCCTTGGCTGCCTGGGAATTGTCCACTTGGATATCCTTGGCCACTAGGATATCCTTGGCCACTAGGATATCCTTGATTTCCTTGTCCATAGCCTCCTTGTCCGCCAGGATTTCCTTGGTTTCCTTGTCCGAAGCCACCCTGTCCGGTGGGGTTGCCAAAAGCATTCTGGCCACCTTGACCGTCATGGCCACCTTGGTTGCCGTAGCCACCCTTGCTAGCACCAGAGCCACCTCCACCGTAATGAGGAAATCCTGCATAAAAGAAATATTGAGTAAGCTTCTTAACAAATCCAGGTTTTGTCAGGGGTTATCGAAAATATCATAATGTAAAATAGTAATAATATTAAAAAGAAAAGAAAAAGCCATATTATTTTAAAAAATTAAAAAGTTTTATCACACCACGTTTTTTGAAAGAAAGTTTTCAAGTCTCTTGCTCAGCGGGAAGTTAGTTTAAAATCGATTCCAAAATTTGTACCGAACAGCCAGACATGACTGAAAGCGAGTTAATAAAAACCTTGTATCATGTTCACAAAAACAAATATACCTAAATATTATTTTTAAGCTTTTCTTTATTTTATTCAAAATTCTTAAAATCACAAAAAGTACTGTACTACCACAGTGTACTAACTACTATGTAGTTCTATTGTATCGTGTGTTATGTGTGTGCAACCACCTTGTGCTTTATTACAAATTCCATTCTGTAGTACAATATTATAAAACAACTGTACAAGATGCAATAAGCACAAATACTATTATCATCTATATGAATCATACATTTATCAAGTAAATATTACTAGCGGGAGAGCAGAGGTTAGCATGACATTATCATATTTATTAATAAACGTCATTACAAGAGATAGGAAAAGTTTTAACGATTATATAATCCACGGGAATCGAAGTTTAAAACCTTGGACTGGCTAGATATGAGAGCCCTATTTGTCAGTCAGTTTCCAGCCTTCTTGCACACAATGTTACAACGGCAGCATAAGCGATTAGCATTAACTACAAAATAGGCAAGAACACATATACAAATGTACTCTGTGTAGGAACAGAAGGCGGGCTCCATACAACGAGCAATAACAGGCGCACCCACACATAGACACGTACGTACGACGATCTCGGATCAAATCGGTTGTACGATTCGACTGTCCAAAACCAATATTACAAACATTAAACCAAATTGTTTGAAATAATGTCTGCCAATTATCGACTATACATAATGCGCTCCTATTGACTAGGGTAATTCAACACGTGGGCGTGGCATTGCATGAGCCTATTTCCTATTTATCTGTTCGAATGAATAGATCAGTTTCGTAACTGTGCAGCCCGCAACCATCTCTATAGGGTGCTCGATGAAGCTGAATAATCGTAATACAAATCGACATTTAAATACTAGTACTTGTACTTGCATCTTCTTCATTCTAGAATTTACTTTATTATTTACAACTTTGTAAAATATACGATAACACATGACGATGTTAATAGTTTCTTGTTATAGTAAAATACATACAAGGTGTAATAGAAAAGTGTAGTCATATTTGGAGATCACATTCAGGGCATAGCTTAGAACAACTTATTATTATAATATATATATGGCGACAACTCCGAAATCGTGAAAAAAAAAGTGAAAAGGAAAAGTACGATACCTACCTATTCGACAAAAATATATCGAAGGGAATGAGAGAAAGAACAAATATTTATTTGCGTGATGCACAAAATTACCAAAAATGTACACAAATAAGAAACAATTCAAGTACAAAGAATCAAGAAGTGTGGTTAGATATGCGTCATATCCGCGGAAAACGGCCATCGCTCAATTCGCTCAGCATATTGCCACAGAATACCTAATACTTAGTATACTGCTATGCCCGGAATAGAGTCACAGCGCTGATATTCAGTGACAGCCTGCTGGTGGCGACAGAATAACATCGTTCCAGTGAAGACTTAGACTTAATTATTAACAAACAAACAGTCTAATAATAGTGTACGTCAAATTAGTCATATTTGGGGAGTTCATTCATCAAAGTTATTCATTTTTATCATTCTTTATTCACTAATAAAGAATAATAAAAATACAAAAATAAGATTAATATACAAGATAAAATACATATTTTTTGCGATTCCAGGGTTAACCCCGTAGAAAAAGTTGTTCGATACTGTTCTCTGAATGAACTTCCCAAATATGATCACACTTTTTTGTTACATGTTGAATAATAGATTGTTTGTTTGTCAATAATTAAGTCTATCCTAGTTACCAAATCATGCGATCACCAATAAGTACACAATTAACACACAAAATAAAATAATTAAAATTAAACCTTTCATTTCGAAGCTCTGCTCACAGACACGAGTGCACAAGTTCTTTTACAAAGGATGACTAACCTGCTATCTACTTTATACTTTAACGATAGATGTATAACAATGGAATGGTCGTTGACCCAGTTTTCTAATCACTGTATGTTCAATTTGTATGAGTAATAATGATATATTATCTCGCCTGTGTTCCTTAAAAGGGTCTAAAAATGGTTTAAAGGGGTCCTATTATACAAAAATAATTATAGTCAATAGCGAAAGCCGTTGAATGTTTTGAAATTCTAAAATTAATTATCGCAAGTGTAGTTGATTATCTTTTTATTCTAACGAGAGGTCACCCAATAGTCGAAATTTGACCGTATAATTCATTAAATTTGAACTATGCCGAAAAAAGAAACTAATAAATATAAGTCTGTGCTATTTCAATTTTTTTTTATTGATAACACTAAAGCATGTTAAGCATGTCAATAGTTACTACAGAAAAAATGACTGAATGAATGATGGGGTGCATTAAAAGAGCCTCCACGAGTGACGATATTTAATTGATCGTCCGGCGCACCCTGGGCAGTCAGCGCCACTACCAACCTGCTGAGTGGCTAATCTTTTCTCTACGGCTTGAGTTATCATCTTTAAGTAGCTCATGTCGACACGATAGAAGAAGAAGAAGACAGAAAAAATACGTCAATAGCTACTACAGAAAAAATAATTGGTAGACAGAGGAAAAAATGGTAGTGAAACGTTTCTTATTTGCCTATTTATATAATAGGTACTGTTCAAAGAATAGAGAACAAAATAAAAAAATTTTTTTTCATTCCTACAACTTATTTTAAATTAAATTAAACTATCATTCGTAGAGTCAACGCAAGAAGTCGATGAACAAAATAAATGTTAACAAAATCAAATTTCTTAGAATTCAACTGTTTGCTAAAACTATTGTTAAAAAGTAACGATAGATACCTATGCTTATTTATAAACAATAGTATTATATAGACAAACCATTCACTCCTGAAAAAAATGGTTTTGAAGTTTAATTATGTTTATCGATTTTTAGCGTTGACTGTGTATACCTCTGACGTAACGAACCTATTGCCATTAATCGAGCCAATTTCAAGGAGCGAAAACCTTCATCATCTTTAGAACGGGCTAGTCGAACCACCACTGTATTCACCGCTGCGTTGAAGCTAGCGATGCACGATGGGTCAATGACGGTTTTCGTGTCAATGTAATGTAACAATTTTTTTTTTTTTTTTCAATAGCACGTTGAAAATGCTGTTAATTTTTGTATATAACTGTGACTGTGAATTGCCGTGAAAATGGGCATTAACATTAATATTGACTATATTAAAAACAATAATAAAATATTTCAAAACAAAGTGGACATAAAATCAGCTGGACCGCCTAAGCCATTCCTCGATATAAATAACAATGCAAAACGAAGAATATAATGTTTATGCGAAGTTTTAAAAGTGAAATGTACACTAAAGACTAAAAGCAATGGTTATGTGGATGTGAGTAAATTTGTTCTCTTGTTTTCGTTGCACTATTTTTGGTGGAGAGTCGATTTGGACGAAAACTGGTATCAATATGGTAACTGGTAATAATACTCTGTGGTCACAGTAAGGTACTATTATTGATCGAAGCACAGTAACGTTAAAATAAAACACTTATTACACATAATATTAACTAAATTTGCACGGAAAAAGTTCGTGATTAGAGGTTATGTAAAAGTTAATATTATGGCTACGTTCAGTAATATACGCACGGAGCGTAGGTACTTTGGTCGTTCAGTTACTCGGAGGGTTCAAAAACAAAACGAACACCAAAAGAACGCTCCGTTTATCGTCCGATATTACTGAACGCAGTCTATGGACAATAATAAGACATCGCCCCCCCCCCCCCCCCCCCCCCGCCCCTCCGCCCATCGGCCGGCTCGCATCGTATGCATTTCGTGAACGATCGGCAATTTCCGGTGCCGTGCGGCGCACGAATAAAGGCTAGTTACTCCATAGTAAATGTACTAATTATCTTCCGTAAATATCTACTATATACAGGACATAGACCAGTAAGCCTCTAGACGCCGGTTAGCTGGACACCCCCGGTCACAACGCATATGCTCTACCACTGCATATCATACGTCCCTCCGCCAATCGGAACGTCACTCAGTCAGCGAGCGGAACCAATCATAAGGAATCATACCACCGAACTTTTGAGCCGGCCAATCATAACGCGCCGTCCGCCCCCCTGACCCCACCAACGTTTTACGACTGCGTTCGAATACAAAACTTTGTTTATGCGGAGTCTTGTAGCTTACTGGTCTGTGATACAGGATAATTGAAAAAATACCCGAAACCTCTAAACACTAACTTGAACTTTATTTTTCATACATCATCATCATCATTTCAGCCTAAAGACGTCCATTGCTGGACAAAGGCCTCCCCTAATAAGGGGGGGATTTGTAACCTGCATATTATTTGACGACGTCTGTGGTCCAGTGGTTCGAGTGTCGGTCTGCTGACCACGACGACCTCGTGGGTTTGATTCCCACAGGACACAATTTTTTTTTTTTTTTTGAGGCTTTAGTACACACAAATATTTGTGCGATGAACATAAGTGTTTGTGTTGGTCTGGGTGTTGCTTATGTATTATAAGTATGTATTTACAAAAAAAAATGTATACATGTATTATATCCATTGTCTAGTACCCATAGTCCAAGCTCTGCTTAGTTTGGGACTAGAAGGCGATGTGTAAAAATTTCCCAAAAAATGTTATATTTTATTTATTCTATATAGACGGCTGATGAGAGGCCGGGGTCAATGTAGTTACCTACTTGCTTATTTGTAAGCTTATGACAACAAGTAGGTAGGTAGGTACCTAAACAACCGCAGCACTCGGATTTGCTGCATAATATGCTATAGTATATGTATTCGCAAATTTTACACAACAAAAATAATCAAAATATTTTTTTGACTAACCTGTATTACTTTTGGCCAAAGACGTAGAACAAACGTTGTTCAAGATCATGATACAAAGTTGTACTTGGACATTTCGGGTATTTTTTTAATTACCCTGTATACAAATGTACTCTGTGATCGCAATAATGTTTATTTTAATGTTCATTGCTCCGTATATTTTGACAAAACATCTTATTGGCAACTTAACACAACGCAATGTATATTGCTGTTAGTAAAAATAAAAGCTATCATCATTATCAGGGTGTTACACTATTACCCCACTGCTATGGTAACTAATGCTAGATAGCTGCACTTTTAACCTTTAAATAGGATCCGACCAATAAGGAAGCTTTTTAAATATTTGTATCACTTACCGTAGCAAGCTACAGCCAGGGCCAAGACTACACACACGATCTGCAGAAATTAAAAATTAAACATCAAAAACACTTCATAGAAAGCTGTAGCACTTAAATAAAAAAAGGTAGGAAAACATCTCGGACGAATAAAAAAGGCGGACGGAATCTCGCTAAGAAAAGATTGAAGCTCTTAATTTTTTTTCCTAAACCCACTATAATTTCGATAGCATTTTAACACACTAGATTATTATTTAATTATTATTTTTATTTTATTTCATGACACTACGACAATGACTAACGTCACATGAGAATTTTTGCGGATTCGCGGCTTTTTTTCTTACTATAGGTGTGAAATGTGCGTGGCAGCCAATACTTTTAAACGAGCCGTCTTACTATGGATGCTTAACTTATTGTTTAGCAAGATTCCATCCGCTTTTTTTTATTCGTCCATGGAAAACATTAATATAATCTGTTTAGCTAATTTTATAACAACCATTTTTTGTAACATGAAATATAAATACTAACTTTGAACGCCATTTTCTTTGAACAAACTCCGATGAAGCGATAATTCCGAACTGTATGTCGAATAGTTTTAAAACAGTACCTTATATACAGCTTGTTATCAACAGAATTTATACGCCTGACCCCATCGAGATGTTCTCAGTATTGATAAAATATAAACAGACATAATACGTACAAATTATCATCAACAATAACAAACTTATCGAATACAAAGAATAAATTGATTGAATTACGGTTTATTTATTCACAAAATCATAATTATGTTCGAAACATGATCTAATTTATTTATTTTCCTTTAAAAATTCGTCGAAATTATTGTCAAAAACAACTAGAGTTAATATGATTTACGATGTTCCGGGATTTTAATTTTTGGTAGAAAAACAGGAAAATAATAATAATTTTAATAAAAAACAGTACCCAACACCCGGTACAATTTTCTATAGGTTAAACAAATACAATTTTTTATATGTTTTGGGATAGAACCCGTGAGAACTCTTAATTCTAGTGTGAGGTCTAGGACCTCAACCCAATTTTTTGTAACCTTTATACAATAAAAATATTCTTATTCTTATTCTGATTTGAAATAGAAAAAGGCAAGTTTACTTAAATGTTAGAAATAGGAAGACATCTCTAAACAGCACAAGCTGCACCGACGATAATTCGACGTCCTAGTGGCGAAGGGTGAATATTTTCAGAAGGGAAACCGTAGGTACGGTTGACCGCACGTCGGTGGTAACACTTTGACATTAGCAGCATCTTTATTTCGTAAGTAGTAAGGGCGGTTTTCGAATTGACGTGTTACCACTTTCATGCAGGCGACTGTACCTAAAAATCCTAAAATAGCTAAAATCGCACTTTTATCAAATAAAAAAAACAATTTAACAACTTTTAATTTCATTTACATTTTTTTTTTGTATTTTAGAACAATAAATTAACCTCAAAATTAACATAGAAATGTCGTTGATCTGTATTTAAGCAATTCCTAAAGGGTATAGCCAGTGGGAATCATGTTATATGGACCCTTCGCCACTACGTCCTATATGATATATGTTATATACCCGTCGTCAAGTAAATTAGCTCAAGTATTTAAGCTCAAGTATAGACCGATAACAGCGACATCACCAGGTTTTTGCGCCATTATTTTGGACAAACAGTAAACTTTTGTGGGCAATTCTTACAAAACTTATAATTTATCGGGATGCCTTTGCACCTTTACCTATCTCTGTAGGTGTGTAACATGGACCACACTACGCATAGACGCCTCATAACAGGTAACCGATGTCTGCAATACATCTATGAAATTCCACTAATGTAGGTCTCCACTATTCGCCACTTGAAATCTTCAAATCAGTTTCGACCACTGACCACATGAGCCGTCAAAACTGCCGCGTTAGTGATTAGCCAAAAGCCGCCTTGGGAGGGCCAATCGGATTGCATTAACCCGCCTCAGCTAGTGGCAAAATTAATTGTACGCATTATATCGCCGTACACAGATAAGTCCTTAGCGGTTTTCGTGTACGGCAATATCATTAATCGTGTAGAACAATGTATATTGGAAATTAATAAATAAATAAATAAAATATTCAACATTAGGCGTCGATTGGGCTGTATAGTCGTTGGTGTGTAAGGGTATTAAAATAAAGAAAGTCAATGAAACTGTTATACGTACTCCACCACTTCGATTTATTTTACTTCAAAACTAAATTGCCGATCATATTCTTCGCTTTTCTTTTACTTTAACAGAAAGAAATCCCTTTTCTTGGAATAAGAGCTCGAGTAAATCTGGTTTAGCTAGGTAATACCGTAATTTCATTCTGATGCCCGCCGTGGGACGGTGGCTTAATGTCCGTGGCAACCACAGCAATAGATAGAATGGCCAAGAAGGCAGGGCGCGCGTGCCAACACTCTGCACCATAATGCAGTGCATTTCAAAGCCTTTCTCTTTCTCAGTACGCCTTATGACTTGTTTATGTAAATACTGTAACAAAAACCCGCAAAAATACCTTATTGTGCTTTTTCTAACTAAACAGAAACAAAAACAAAACAGAAACAAAAGCTGTAAAGTACATTTGATGAAAGTTTTTTGTTAGCCTGTACTGTCCCACTGCTGGGCAAAGGCCTACCTCAATTCCTAAAATTTAGTTATAGTTAATTTAAAAAAAATTATTACGTCAATATGGGAGGCGTAGTTTGTTAGAAAGATTCCACGCATGAATCCCAAGTAAAATTGTGATCACAAGTGGTTGTGACCTAGAATGGTCACAACCACTTGTGATCTATTTCTGTGGTGGCAACCTACCAATGCATTCTTTGACCTTCCGTTTCTGTTACCATACATTTAATTTGGATGTTGTAGAAATTTTAAGAACGGATGCATTTTTAAATTTTAAAAGGATGGTTAGTAGCTTGGAAACTAACAATTGGGCTAGTCCATAAATTCAATGTCGCTCAGCGAGCTATGCTTGTAGGATCAAATCCGTAACGTGATTATCCGGAAAAGAACTGGAGTGACCGACTTAGCTTGTAATAGGATCAGTAATCTGATGTGACAGTGGGCTGGCCATGTCTGTCGAAGGAGCAGACGCGTCCTTGAGTGGAGACCGCGAATCAACGCAAACGCAGCGTAGGGCGCCCCCAAGCCAGGTGGACAGACGACCTGAAGAAGGTAGCTGGGGGGGGGACTGGATGCGGAAGGCAGAGGACCGAGTCAATACTCGGTCCTCTATTGCGTCACAATTGACGCAACTTGGGACAGGCCTATGTCAAGCAGTGGACTACGATAGGCTGAGTTGATGAAAGAAAAATGTACCTAATTAACAATGTCGCCCTCGTGTTTCAAAAGTAGCCTCAGTTCACGGTACGCCAAAAATACAAATAAATCCAGCGAATTTCTCATATAAATACATTTACAAGATGTCTGGCAATACCCGGTCGGCTTCCCAAGATCGCAATATTTCCCAAAGTAACTTCTGCAATATATTTTATTATCTGACTATTTATCTTTTCCTGTTTTTGAAGGTTACACCGCAAGGGTACGACTGTTTGGCTATCTTTTCGAGTTGTTCTTAAGAAGGCTGTATGAAGTTTTTTTCTGAATTTGCTCCGATGCAATTTCATTAAATCTTTTTAGTTGTATCAGCGTAAAATAATTTGGAAATTAAGTATTTATCTTATTTTTTTTATAACGGTTTATGTACACACAGATAATATAATAGATAACATATTCAGAACTAAAGTATACAAGGCATCTGCTTATCTCATAAAGAAATCTCTTCCCATGCGAGCGGAGAATTTAAAACAACATAGTGCCTAAGTATGATACACAATCTACCTACATTTTATTACTATAATTATCTATTTATTAAAGATTTTTGATACTTAAAGAAGGAAAATTTATTTATTGTCCCAGCTCATAAAATGCAATCATCATCATCATCATCATAATTTCAGCCAAAAGACGTCGACTTCTGGACATAGAACTCCCCCAAGCATCGCCACAACAACCGGTCTTGCGCTTCCAGTATCCAATAATATATACTAGTTAAAATTGTATTAAGATAAATCATAGACAATATTTCATCTAACAGTCAGCTTCCTCTCCTACATATTTACTTTGCCGTGCCCGACAGGGTTCACAATGATCTCATAGTTTTAAGTCTACCACCTAAGTAATACATTGTGAATGCAATAAATATATTGAGTATTGAGTATTAATATATATGCAATATCAGGTATATTAAAATTTAAATAGAAGAAAAATCTCGACAAAAAAGGTTCAAGGTGGCAATCATGGAGGAAACCATACCCTTGATACCCAACACTGGAATAATGCAGAATTAATTTAGTTTTTGAACATTTCTAAATAATTTTGGAACACAAAATTGAATAAGTACATTCATTAACATTCATAAATTAGAATATGTCCTAATTTTCCAATATATTTATTACAGGTGTATAACGTAGAAAATTACACTTCTTTGTCATGAATATTCACTCTTAAAATTTCAGCTTCCAAATAATACCACTAATGCCTACAAGCATCTTACAACAGAATATAAGTCATGGTCACAGAGAACTAGGAAATAAACGCCATGTTGCCAGCAATAAACGCAGTTATTGCCAAGAATATGAACCGCATTACACCATGTTGTTACCCCATTACCTCTTTACTCACATTTTATTAAGAAAACTGGCCTTACCACACATTATGGTCCCCAAACACTCCTATAAAATTATATGGCATTATTCTGTGACGCTTTCATAAAACTAATTTAGCCTATTAATTTTATGACATGATTGCTAATTTGTCGTAAATTATTCCTTCCGCGTTTTCGTGATGTTTTGCCACATTTTGGTCTCCTGCAGTGTAACCTTTATAAGCAAAAAGGTCCTGAGCTGTCAAACTGTCACGAACAAGCTTTTCCTGATGAAATTTAAAATAAATAAAAAACGGACCAAAACTTTAAACTTTTTTTTGACAACCTACCGCGTAAAAACTAACAAGCTTTTTTAAAAATGTTTCACGTTTTATTTTTAATATAGCAAACAGCGTTTAGCGTTTTTTTTTGTGTCATTATTTAAGAATGGAGAATCCAATATTAGCAGTATCAGTTCTTTGAAGCGTAGTAAAAACTTTTAATGTAGGTATTACCAGATTATTATTATTATTATCGTCAGCCTGTAGTGTCCCACTGCAGGGTAAAGGCCTCCCTTCCCTTTTTCCACTTGTCCCTGTCTTTTGCCTAGACTTGGGTAACTCAACAAAAATGCGTGAGCTGCAGCTCAGCTCACGGTTCAGGTCAGTGAGCCGGAGCTGTGAACCGGCTCACAGATCAGCTCAATTTGTGTATCTGCCTACTTCGAGTTATGATCTGTGATGCGAGTCGCTGAGCTTAAAGACCGTTCGATCTGTTTGAGCTGCGCTCGCTCGCTGACTCTGCGACTCACCGCGGATCTGTCGCCGCTCCAGCTCACCGGTTCAAACAGGTTTTTATCTATATAGACATCTTTTATCTTCCGTGCAACAAAAGTTGTCGCACAGATAGATACTATTCTTTGAGCCGTCAGCTGCGTATTTTGTCATTGAGCTGCAGCTCAACAGCTCAAGCTTGTTGATCTGTATATTTGAACCGGCTCTGAGCTGAGTCACACCTCTACTTTTGCCTTCTGGGGCCAATCCTTCAGACAGGAGTCAAGTTCATTACCAGAAATGAACAAAAATATTAAAAGTGAGAATATTGCATTAAAATAAACCTAAAAAGAGTTGCCATTACTATGACGTATAATCAGCTGATCTGCTCCCGACAGACATCACCCGTTCACGAGCATGACCCGAGCATCAGCCATTTCTTAGCTCAACCATATTGAAGGGAACTTAAGACGCTGACAACAGCCAAATACCCCAAATAAGCTTATTTTAAAAACATTTTTAGCTGTATCTATTCAGTTTGTGGCAGTGAAAAAAATATATGTTAATCTTGATAGTATTTTCTGAAACTGTATTGTGCCCAAAACACGTTTTCTTGAAGTTTTCTCGATAGAAAATAATTGTAAACTAACCTCTTAAAACATGCTTTAAAGCAAACAATCTCTATTATTTACTAAATATTATAAATAAAATTCAGAAAACATTTGAGATAGACAATAATCTAAACATTTGTTGTTTCTGTTTTTCAAATAAGCTTTTAGTTTTTTATTTAAAAAATAAATTGTTAATTTTCATTCAAGTTGAGCGGCGTATCCGACGTCCCTCGGCTCGTTGCCTCTCTTTCAGTTCTGTACGAAACGACAGTGACCGCAGAGGTCTGCTTTTTTAGGTGTTGTCAGCCTCTTAAAGACCAATACTAACGCCACCATCAGCATGACATTTAAGTGAGCATGATAGACTCATACTGCTATACAATAAATAGGCAGGTAATATGTATATTTACTGTACAAACATTACATTAATGATTAATGATTCATTTATTGATATTTGCATGTCAATAATTTGACTAAAGTTGTAAGAACTAATCCTAATTACATGTAAGACCAACTGTGTTATGTACCAACTTTTATGCGAATAAATGAATTGAATTAATGGCCAGTTAAATACTAAATATATGTTATTCATTTCAATTACCTACTAGGTTTTTTGAAGCAGTAAATATATATTATTCATTTCAATTACCTACTAGGTTTTTTGAAGCAGTAAATTATTTCCTAACATACTAAGGATTTTTTGGATGACACGTCGAAAAAAGTGAATCAAGCTTTATCATAATGAATAAATAGTTGTCACTAAATGGATAAAAAATCTTTTTAATTTGATTATTATTTAATTGTGCTAAGCAGTTCCGTGTAGTGCCGGACGTAAAGAATTGCATCACCCTATATCTTCTCATGGTGTAGTAAAAGGCGACTTAGGGATTCACCAGATGATGGGCAGCAGCGTTCTCCGAGTATTTAACCAACCAACTGCGATCGCCTACCCGACTGCCAAGTGTGGCAATTATGGCATATCCCCCCAAATTGCTTGAAGGAGGCCTATGTCCAGCAGTGGACGTCTTTCGGCTGAAATGATGATGATGAAGCAATTCAATAGTTTGAGCAAAATCGACAGTCTACATTGAAAGGCTTTGGAATCGCGCTAAAGCGCCACTTTTTTACGAGAGTAATTGAGTAATGCATTTAAGGTTGCAGTCACACTAAGCTAATTGACGCTTTTAAGCTTATACTTATGGAGTGAGCTTTTCAAGATAGATCAAGATAGGACAGTAACTATGTACATTCTAGGTAAACATTTCACAATAAATAATAAGTCGTGTTGCCCAGTCTTGGTCTTGAAGTCTTGCACTCTTGTGCCACATCTAGGGTTGCCAACCGTACTATATAATACAGAATTTTATTATATTTCGGCCCAGCGCAGCGTACCAAAGCAAATGGTATACAGGGTAGAGAGATATAAATGAAGTTTTCTCAGAAGATTATGGATGTTTTCGAGTGAAATATAATTTTAATAACGGACAAAGTTAAACTGTATTTATACAAAACCCTAATCAAACCATTCTTTAATAACTTCCTGAGAAATCTTTATCTATATCTGGTGACCCCGTATACTAATTGCTTTGTTAGACTGTACTATATACTGTTGATATAGTACGCAAAAATACTATATTTCGCTCAAAGGTGCAATGTGCTTCTGATTTTCCTGCAGGTTTTTAGGTTTACGTATTTGTATTGCCTTTAAGAACCCTAAGTACATTTATTACCTTGTCCTACTACCTATTTTAGTTTCATTTTTATTGATACTGCAACACCAGTCACCAAAATTTATAATTGCAAGTTTATAAGCCCCACTCTCAAAAAACTCCCACAGTAATTACGTCAAGAGAAAAAAAAACAAAATTTACAAATGTTCATCGTGATTTCTGTCAGAAACCTGAAAATAATATTTAAAAATTCAGCATAGCACACACGCATAACAAAACATCGCGCCTGTTTTCCCTGAAGAAGTAGGCAGAGGTGTATTGTACACCCACATTGGGCCAGTTATGTTATTAGTCCCAAGTGATAGATAGCGAGCCTATTGCCATTAATCGGGCACAAATCCAGACTCCGGGCTGCTACTGAGAATATTTTTTTTTTTAAGTCTACACACACTAATTTAGCCTAAAAGTACTTTTTAAAACAAATCCTATAGCAGGGAAAGATAAAAGCATTATTACTGAAAATCATCTGAAGTTCATCTTTGAATGCACCTTTTCTACTCGGCCCATGGAAGCAAAGCAGAAAAAGAATTTTCATAATAATATTATTCGAGATCAAGATGTAGGAAGTATTTCAATAATGGTGGATACCTGACTTACTCGTAATATTACAAATTCCAAAGAGTTTCCTACATATGTAGAGAGATCTAGTATACTTATACAATATGGCAATAACCCAGCCATCAAGATATTATAACTGGTTGTAGAAATCAGAATGTCGTCAGTTCAAACCCTGTCCCTACTTCCGTGAACAAGTTGAGAGTTAGCAGAAATATACTAGATGCAGTCAGACACTAAACAAGTCATCTAATATCAGTTAAATTTACTAAAAAACTATTGAGGTAGCAGTTTCCAACAAACTTCAAAACTACCAAAAGCTAAGTCCATCATCATCATCATCATTTCAGCCGAAAGATGTTTAATGCTGGACATAAGCCTCCCCCAAGCATCGCCACAACAACCGGTCCTGCGCTTTCCACATCCAGGGGATTCCCGCGACCTTCAGCAGGTCGTCGGTCCCCCTTGTGGGAGCCTACCCACGCTGCGCCTTTCAGTACGTGGTCACTCCTCCAGAACTTTACGCCCCATCAGCCATCCGTTCTGTAAGCAATGTTTGCACCCTTGCCACTAAGTTTGGCAATTCTTCGGGCTATATCGGTTACAGAGCTAATTTAAGAAAAGCTATTTAATTGAATAAGAAAATGCTACTTCGGTAGCAGTTTCCAACAAACGTCAAAACTACCAAAAACTAAGTTGAGTATCAGGTGAAACCGCGCACGAAGGCTATGTCGCTTAACGAGGTACAATCAGTCTGAGTGTCGTTCGTACCAAACTCCTTATTACTCCACTAATGATGATTGTATGAGAATAATTACTCGCATCTGTTTAATTTCTAGCGATTATTTCCTTGTTTGTTAAGTTAGTTACTCGTTTGTTTCCTGACGATAGTTAGATGTTAGTTGGACTGGTAAATGTTGAAACGGTTCCCTTGAGAACACGGTTTTATAAGGGTTAGACTTGTGTTTTTCTTTTGGCTGATCTACACAGGATGATTCCGTGTGGTGCCGGACGTAAAGAATTGCACCACACTCTCTCTTCTCATGGGTGTCGTAAAAGGCGACTAAGGGATTCACCAGAGGATGGGCAGCAGTGTTCTCTGAGTATTTAAATAACCAACTGCGATCGATAACCCTCCTGCCAAGCGTGGCGATTATGGCCTTTGTCCAGCAGTGGACGTTTTTCGGCTGAAATGATGATGATGATGACACAGGGTGATTCATTGTGTCCATAGAAATCTAAATAATAAGGTAACAGAAGTGGTAAAGGCGCATGAACTCGTCGCCGCGTGTAAGTGTCTCGTAGGAAACTATTGCGCGAACCGTTTGCTTGATCATCAGTGCTAGTTTGGACGCGGAGTCACTAAAATTGTATTTTGCTGCATATCTGATTCTAACAGCGGAATTTTTGTAGGCTTAATTAATTTTGCATCGAATGCTAGAAACATGGTGAATGTAATTGCGTATTTTTGTGTTGGTAGCGTCAAACCGGCGACACGCGACCCGGTATTAAAAGACAGTAGATAACATTTTTATTACCTTAATAATTAGATTTCTATGATTGTCAGTGTGTTCAGTGAAATCTTAAACTATGAGACCTAGAGAAATTTGTTCTTAGGTAACACGATGTTTTAGCGAATTGAGAAACTACATTCAAAGATTTTTTAAACTGATAAAAGGCGCGGGAATCGAACCCAGTAATTTTCCTTGAAAAATACAATAATTTCGCTTTATCACGGTAATTGGTAGTTTAAGTTGTAAGGAATACATCTTATAAAGAAACCCCATATCTACAATGAGTGGAAAAAATCAGTAAAGGATTTATACAGACGCCTTCTATAAAATGATCCGGAAGATCACAGGAATAGTTTCACATTTTTTTATATTGTGGGGTTGCACAAAAGATAGCATTCATCAAAACAGCTTTAAAATTATGGAGGAATTATTAAATGCAGTCGGAGAAAGCATAATAACACAAACGAATTACATAAATTAGATTTCTCCCCACTGACCCATTTCAATGAATCATTCTGTATAACGGGTAATTGGTGTGCGGAATTTGACTTTTGCTTGTGCAGTGAAGGTCCTATTATGACACGAAATGAAGCATGCCTTTTTCGCATCGTTACCATGTCGACATTGCCGCAATGGTACCGCAAGTCGGTTCGCAAAACTGAGACATGAAGATCTCATGTGATTGTAATTTCACCGGCACCCGGCACCCCTTCAGACCGAAACACAGCAATGCAAGCATCACTATTTGGCGGAGAAGTAGGTAGTAGGTACGGTGGTAGTACTGCCCTGGACGAGCTCTTTCTCAAAGGAGCTCTACTACTACTACAAAAAATTGTATTAGGACAACAACGCCTAACACTTTTAAGGACATAATTTAAAAGAATTTTTATAATTATGACGTCTGTACTCGTCGTATGTCCATGAAACTGTTACACGCTGTTACAAATCAGACACTTATTGTGGCACTTATAAGTCACCAACTCACTTCCTTAACTTAATGATAACGAGCACCGCTTTCTCTTGGTCTGTAATCAGCAGTTAGCAACTGATTGGGTATCATCTAAACTCTATGAACACTTTCTATAGGTACCATCTTCGATTTACAAAAATTACAGTTTGTTTTTTTTATGATATAAGTATAGATCTGCTCTTGACCGCAATCTAGACAACTTTGTCAGGATGTGGTCGACGATGGAACGAGCAAACCTATTAGGTACCGATTCACTTCAGCTTTAAAGGCGTTAGGGTTATAAGTGCCCGAAACAAACCGTGTTACAGATCTTTCAAAAGAAGTCCAAATACAGAATGCAGAAACCCCCGTAACTCTTACTTAAGCTTACTTATCAAAACAAACCAAAGGGAGTCTGCGGGTAGAGATATAGCCAGGTAAGCGAACATAGCCACGGATATAGCAGCTGAGACGTTTAAAGACGTGATGGTTATAGCCGACCATTTGTCTATCCATTTGTCACACGACACGCAATATTCGTAGACTGTTTGCTAGAAATTGGGAAGGCGGAGTGCGGAAATGTGGGTGATTTGATTTGTAAGGTTTCCAGTATACTCGATCTATGTAGGATTATATCTTACTGTGTAATTATAACGTGTAAAAATAATAGCAGAATCAAAAATGATTCTCATAGAGGTGTATTATATCACCGCTATGTGTACAATTTTGATAAATTTTAATAAAACAATTTTAATTTAACAACTTGTATTAAGATTTAATTTTAAAAAAAACAACATTATATAAATGCTAGGCCCCATTTGAATTTTAAATAGACCCAATCACATAGTTTTTTTGTGTATTTAATATACTATTTCAATTGTTAAATTGTGGGAAGCAAAAACGCTCACAATCAATATAAACTCTAGCAGTAGTCAATTTAGGAGAGCGACAAATCTACAAAACGGATACGGGTGCCGGTGAAATTACTATCACATGAGACTTTCCATCTTCATGTCTCAGTTTGGCGAACTGACTTGCGGTACCATTTAGGCAACAGCCTAGGTGGTATTGCAGTTGTTATGGGCAAAGGTAACCGCTTAACATCAGGTGGGCCTTTAGCACGTTTCGCCATCCTTTACTATAAAACAAGAACAACATTTCTCCTCGTACACGGAACTCAAAGGACACTAAACTTACTCCCCGCATTTTACTTTTAAATAAAAACTTACAAAGACAACGAACCACTACATATTCCACCATTATTTTTTTTCCACACAAATACAATACAAAAAATCTATAATTCACAAAACAAAGTTACATTAATATTTAAGAGCGGTATATTTTTGCTCCAAGCCAATCTGGCTTGTGTAATCGGTCGCGGGGGCTCAATTACAAGCCGTCTGGGTAGAAGCGGGAAAATTTTCAAGTCATTTTTCTTCGTCGTTCGAAGTGTCATTCAAGATCGTGGCGTTATTTGAAGGTGAAAATCGTTTACCTACATTTTTTTTTCTTCAATCTTCATATAACAAATATGTAGGAAAGTTTAAAGTAGCAAGCTATTTAATTATTTGTACGGTATTTTCTCAGGTTATGTATGTATTTTGAAGTTTTGGCACAGATTACTTATAGTTACTACGTAAGTTTTGGGACAACTTTTGGGTAATCCAAATACATAGTACAGCTTACTAAGATTTGTCATATCAATCCAAGGTAATTAACAGAACAGAGCATTATTTGATTTGAATCGTTCGCTAGATGTTTAAAGCAAGCATAATTTATTCTTGCCGTTTAAAAAAACAATTTTTACAAGAATTTAAGATGGTTTGTTAACAATTTAAATACTTTTTTCGCTTTTAAAATCCATGATACCAAATGGAAAGGTACTTTGTCTTATTGAGTACATTGTCATGAAGCCATTTCCTCACTTTATCAAAACCCTTTTAGGCTAGCTGTTAAGTCTCATTCCATGTTTTGCCAGTGAAAATGAGTGCAGTATCTGCATACGAGATTATTTTCCATGAAATGAGTTTAGACCGCCTGATTTATTTTTTCACCTGATTTCAGGGTTAGTCCCATAGTAAAAGTTGTTCATAATGATGAGTACAATGACCCCTTTTCGGGAAAGAAGCCATTAAAATTTCAGCATGTATTTGGAACGAGAATCAAGTACTGAACATCCTCCTTCAAGAAGTCCCTCGTTCAACCAGTCAACCTGTACCTATACCTCCGTCCGGGGTACGTACTTTAGGTAGTAAACTAAAACGAGACGATTTGTAATCCAAAATGACTTAATGGGTGTGGAGACCCTCACTTTATAGCAGGGGAAGGATTCAAATTTATTCAGACCTTAATCTATCGAATAAAAATGCAGCGAGAAGTCTGGCTTGAGAGCCGTGCTATGTAGTAGAAATACTGGCTTTTAAAGGATTTAAATATTAGTCTGTATAATTTAACTAAGTTAGTTTTTGATCTCAGCTAAAAGAAGGCCTGTGTCAAATACATAGGTACATATTTTTTTTAAGTTTTGATCAGTGAAACAGTTGTTTTCAATCGGAAAAAATATTCTGTTATTCTTAGGGTTCCGTACACAAAGGGTGTAACCTTTACTCTCGCTACGCTGTCCGTCCGTCCGTCCGTACAATAATAGATAACCAGTTGAAATTTTCACAGAATATGACGTGTTACTATAGTGCCTATCACGACAAATACTAAAAATAAAATCTAAATCCAAAGGGGGAACCCCATATACAAGAAACCTCGTAAAACGTGCAATTTTTTCAACGTTTTTGTTTAATTCAAAATTCAATTTTTTTTATTTCTTAAACATAGGGATGATGTACAAGACATGGTGTTAATTTATTAATAATCCAGTATCACTATGTTTTGCCTTGATAGGCGTACAAATTTGACAACATAAAGATAATATTACAGATTTACTATTTACTTTTTTTTTTTCTTTGATTTTGTTACTGCTCTATCTTTAAAATGTTAATACGTACCAACGTCAAACTTGGTCTGATTATAGTGCATACTATGTAGTTTAGCAACAAATACTAAAAATAGGGCAAACAGGCATATGTGGTGGTACCAGCGTAAGAAATAGATGCAAAAATTCATACTTCACGTACGGAACCCTTTTTCTACGTAAAGCACGCTGGTTACATAGTTGATAAAAGGAATGGCTTTATTTTACATGGGTTAAATAACGAAGAAGAAATTGATACTGTCCCTTACACATTATCTTATTAATACCTACTACTGTTATATTTCTATGCCTACTATTATCTTTAACAGTGAATTATTATTAAAGACTAGCCATTGCCCGCAGCTTCGCCCGCGTAGAATTCAATTTATCACAAAAAGACGTTATCGCGCATCCCTCAGGAACTGTGTAGCTTTCCGAGATAAAAAGTAGCTTATAAGTTATAACAATACAATACAAATACTCTTTATTGTACACAAAAAAAAAAAGCAACATAGTTATAACATAACATAACATCACGCCTGTATTTCCCCGAAGGGGTAGGCAGAGGTGTATAGTACATCCACATTTCGCCAGTTATGTTGTGAGTCACATGTAATAGGGGGCGAGCCTATTGCCATTAACCGGGCACAAATCCAGACTCCGGGCTGCTACTGAGAATTTCTTAAAGAAAAAACCCAATAACACTGCCCGACCCGGGAATTGAACCCAGGACCTCACGCTCAGCAGTCGCGCTTGCAACCACTAGACCAACAAGGCAGTCCACCCCGTTACAGATAAGGTACCAATTTTAGCAAAAACTTACAATTTTAAATAAAAAATCTAACTTAGTCACAAAACCCACTTCAAAAGAATTCAGTAATACATTTTTAATTTCGGGCATCTTTTCTGTGACGTCACGCCTCACTCGACCGCGTAATTCTACCTATAAGGACTTGGACAGACGAGCCATCAATCTTGCAGGCTTACTAAACGGCGACTAATCACTGCAATTCTGTTCGTAGCTGAATCTCACAATGAATGCTGGTGATCCATCTTTGGAAACGTCTATCTGGGTTTTGGGATAATCCTTTTCGAAGGTTTCTTAAGTAATTTTATTATTTTTAACGAATTTACGCCGACGACGTCTGTGGTCTAGTGGTTCGAGGGTCGGACTGCTGATCACAAGGTCGTGGGTTCGATTCCCACATGTTATGTATTATAAGTATGTATTTACACGAAAAAAAAGTATTTAAGTATTATATCCATTGTCTAGTACCCATAGCACAAGCTCTGCTTAGTTTGGGACTAGATGGTGTTGTGTAAAAATGTCCCAAAAATATTTATATTTATATTTACGCATGCAAAGCGAAAATCTAACGATTTAAATTTGTGGAAAGAAAAAATCGCTCACGTTCAGGATTCGAACCTGCGACTCCTGGCTGAGTAGCTAAAGCACTGACGTACTGAGCCAGGAGTCGCAGGTTCGAATCCTGATCGTTAGCGATTTTTTTCTTTCCACAATTTAAATCGTATCTTAAGTTATTATTTAAAAAAAAAAAAAAAATACTGACGTTTTTTAATTTTTTCATCTTCATAAAAAGTAAGCTTAGTTCTCTTTGTTTAGAAGTAAGTGAAAACCAGCCACATGCGAAATGGGAACTTCATTGTCTCGGCTACGGCATGCTGTCTTTGGTTTTTTATATATATTTTTTTATACACAAAATATTATCTTAAAGTTGATTGTTTTTTAGCAGGGACAATAAATAATTTTTATTTCTTTTTTTCTAAGTATACTTATCTTCTTCTTAACTAAGATAAAGAGGTTGGCGAGGTGGGTGAGGACAGAGAGTTACTAATTCTTAACAGTAATTAAGAATTGGTCTATCTATTCTGTCTGTTTATTCTGTCCACCAATAAAGAAAGAAAGAAAGAAAATATTTATTTCAGTCTCGGTGCAGGCGAGAGAAAAAAAAAAAATTACATGACAAAAATTACACAATGATCAGCTAACTTATTTCTACTGAAATATTTTAAATTTACTTTAATTTAATTTTTAGTACGTGCACCGTACAAGCTCCGACGAATAAAAAAAGGCGGACGGATTCTCGCTAAGAACAGAAGAAGCATTTAATTTATATTATTATTGCGACACACTTTTTTATTTTTTTTATCTATGTTTAGTTTACTCACTGTAAAACTGATTTTCGTTCGTGACACTTTAAACAAGGTCCAGTTGAAAACCAGCGCCAGACACTAGTTGTCTGGCATTTTTGCTGAACTGGGCCTATTTGGTGCAGCCGTGGGGCACACAATTATACTTTTAGGAGTTGTATTAGGAATTATATAATAAATTTGTATATTATTGTTATTGTGTGCCTCTGACTGTAGTAAATAAACCATTTTTCTTTCTTTCTTTCTTATTATTTTTCCTAAACCCATTATAATTTCGACAGCAAAAATTTAAAATTAAATTTAAAAAAATATATATTTATTAAAAAAAAAAAAAAAAAAATATTATTAATAAATAAATTAATAAGTAAATAATAAATATCTTTTTTTTGTTTTTTATTATTTTTAATTTTTTTTTAAATTTTGTGATACTACGACAATGACTACCGTCACACGAGATTTGTTGCGTAATAGCGGCTTTTTGTCTTACTATGGGTGTGAATGTGTGCGACGTTTGCGTACTTTTAAGCGAGCCGTCTTACTATGGGTGCTTCACTTACTGTTTATCGAGATTTCATCCGCCTTTTTTTATTCGTTCATGCAGACAAGTTAGACAGCAATTCTTTTTAAAAGACCAGAGTTCACCAGAGCCGCAAGCATGAATCTACTGAACCGCAAATCCAGTATAAATGAGAACGCACCGAACTTAGATCACAAGTAACTGTAGGTATCGAACTGAGCTAATTTGAACATCCGACACACTTCGCAGTTGTTATAAATTACTTTCAAAGTTACAGATTTTCATTCGGACTACTCTTTAAGATGTGGGGTACTAAAATGAGCGGGTTTACTTCGAATTTCTGTAATTACCTTGAATGTGCTATTTCATCAACCTCAAATGCGCGGTGGTAAGTCTTTCTGTGTGATAAGCCGAATCACGCGAGCGAAGCCGCAGGCAAAGTCTACTGTGTAATGAAATGTACTCGCGATCGCAATCATTTTGATTACAATGTTCTTTTAAAAATAAAATAAATTAATATTTTTGGGACATTGTTACACAACACCATCTAGTCCCAAACGAAGCACAGCTTGTGCTATGGGTACTAGACAATGGATATAATACTAAGATACTATTTTTTGTAAATAAATACTTATAATGCATAAGAAGAATTGCCAAACTTAAGTGGCAGTGGGCGGGCACATTGCTCGCAGAACGGATGGCCGATGGGGCAGTAAAGTTCTGGAGTGGCGACCGCGTACTGGAAGGCGCAGCGTGGGTAGGCCCCCCACAAGGTGGACCGACGACCTGGTAAAGGTCGCGGGAATCCGCTGGATGCGGAAGGCACAGGACCGGTCGTTGTGGCAATGCTTGGGGGAGGCCTATGTCCAGCAGTGGACGTCTTTCGGCTGAAATGATGATGATAATGATGAATGCATAAGAAACACCCAGACCAACACAAACACTTATGTTCATCACACAAATATTTGTGTCCTGTGGTAATCGAACCCACGACCTCGTGATCAGCAGTCCGACACTCGAACCACTAGACCATAGACATCGTCAAATTCAAATTCAATTCATTGCTCCGTATGTCTTGACCTCAAATCAGTTTTGACATTATTACCTACATCTTATCGAAAACTATGATAAAAAAAAACTATTGTCGTTGTTAATGCGTTACATTACTTAATTACCCCACCGTTTGGAGAAACACCCGGATCGAATTCAAGAGGCAATGAACACATTCTCATGAAAATTGTTGTTTATATACAATTTTTTAGCTTTTGGGATCCAGTGCAAGATGTTTTTAAGCTTCCTTCTAAAATCAAATCTTCTTCTGTAACATCAAAGCGTTTGATATTATCCAACGCAGCAGCCAAATTATTTGACCCTCTATGGCTTCTAAGTTTATGCACCATAATTCCTAAAATAATACTTCAAAGGTTATGGCTTTCAAAATTGAACTGGGATGACCCAGTTCGTATTGAAATAGAAAAATGTGGTTCACCTTCGTTTCAGGTCTCACAACATTTGCTTTTTACTTACATCAGGAAATTGTGTAAAATGTTATCTTACTATTTAATTTTCACAATCTCCGCTAGTTTCAAAGCCTCCACGCCCCTAGGGGCTCGCGGAAATCACAGTACATGGAAAGGGTTTTAACCCCAGTTCGCCGACTTAATTAATTTTAAGGGCAGCCGCATCACTTGCAAATTGTCGGGAACGCCCACTTAACCCTTGTAACAGCTCTCTTGGAGATCATCTATCGATGGAGCCTTGTTTGTTGACCTGTTTGCATTTTGATCTTCTTGATAATAGGTGTGTTACGGGTTATGATTGTGCTTACTAAATTTAAAGATTACTTTGTGAAGGGTTAAGCAATATAAAACTAAAGATTGAATGATTGATTGATTGATTGAAGATTGATTTTTTGATTGCTTCGCATGCGTAAATGCGTTAAAAATAATAAAACAATATAAAACTTTTACTGTAAATCGTGTAAGTGGATGAGAGGCTGGTTTCGCTATAACCTCCTGCCGACATCTGTTCGTTCTGCCTGTATTTCTCCGAAGGGGTAGGCAGAGGTGTAATAGTACACCCACATTTCGCCAGTTATGTTATAGTCCCATGTAATAGGGGGCGAGCCTATTGCCATTGACCGGGCACAAATCCAGACTCCGGGCTGCTACTGAGAATTTCCTAATGAAAAAACCCAATAACACTTTGCTCGACCCGGGAATCGAACCCAGGACCCTACGCTCAGCAGTCGCGCTTGCAACCACTAGACTAACGAGGCAGTCGAATTTAAAATACAATCTATAAATATATTTTTTTATGTTTTACGGGTAGAAGTGGTAGAACAGATGTAGGCAGGAGGATAAATTCAACATTCTTATCATACAATTGTATTAATCATTGGACTAGTGGCCACAAGCACGACTGCTAAGCGTGAGGTCCTGGGTTCGATTCCCAGGTTAGGCAAAAAGTGTTATAGGGATTTTTCTGTCTCAAAAAATCTCAGTAGTAGCCCGGAGTCAGAAAGTAAGCGGTAGTACAGCCCCGTGCCTCGGAGAGCACGTAAAGCCGTCGTTCCTGCGCCCTCTCCGGTCGTGTTGGATTGCCGTCCCTTCGGATTAAGAGAGTGAGGGAATAGAGAGTGCACCTGTGTTTGCGCACACACTTGTGCATTTTATTACGTCCCGCGCAGACGCTAGTCTCCATTGAGATTGGCCGCCGCCGTGACCGAAATTCGGCCGTGGGGACATTATTATTATCATACTAATAATCAACTAATATTTTAAAGGCGAAAGTATGCATGTTTGTTTGTTTGTCCTTCAATCACGACGGACAGACCGACAGATGAAATTTGGCACACTGATAGACTATAACTCGGATTAGCATAAGATAGACTATTTTTTATCTCGAGAAGATGACCAGTTCCCGAGGGATGTGGGATATAACGTCTTTCTGTGATAAACCGAATTATACGCGAGCCAAGCCACGGGTATAGATAGACTAGTTTTCTATAAAAACATCGTATAATTTACTGTTATTCCTAAATCTAAATTCCCCTAAATCCTAAATTAAACTGAAAATATTTTCCTAATTGTTTTCTAGTTTCAATTACAATTACCCAATTAGCAAAGAACCGCTTTATTAACACAGATAACCTGACACTCCCAACAGACTTATTAAATCTCTAGAATATCTTAAGGCGCTAATGTAGGCACGGCTAACCTATGCCCCAAAAACTTCTGTTAAGCGAATTTTGAGGTGTTTTGAATCCTTTTCTTAATGCGAAAATCTGGAGAGTAGTTTTTTTTTCACTTATAGCTTGTTTTTAGATTTTCTCTGTGACAAGTGTCGATTCTCTTGTTGATGAACTAAATTTATTTTAAACTATCGCTCTCTTTTACTTATAAATATAACATAGATACAAGAAAGGGATGGCAACATCTCTTCTAATAACTTCTAATAGCTTCCTAATAACGACACAATGAACAGTCAAAGATAAAATTGCGATTATCATATTTGTCAGTTGGATGGTTGATTGCATTTGTTATCAGCCGAGTAGAGAACTTCAAAAGTAAACAAAATTCAAATAAACACTTTTAATGTATGTACAGTCAACAAATCGGAATCAAGACCCGCTCAGCCGATAATTCGTAAGAAATTGTCAAAACAGTAAAATATTCTTCATAGTATCGTGCTGCACTTAGGACATTTTGAATATTAAGGAAACTGCGTTAATACGGGTCAGAGGTCTGTGCAATTTTGAACTTTGTTATTAAATGCAATAGATTAATAATTGGATAAAAGGTTACGTTTTTGATAAAGCTAGAATTATGTTTTGAATTTCGAATTAACTGTCGTTCCGCATAGTTTACCTATAAAAAAGAAGTAATCAATTTATTTTTCAAAAACCTATACTAACTCTTTCAATTCCAGAAGAATATTAATCAAATTAAAAGAAATTGGTAAACTAAATGTCACTGCCCAATAAAATTGATAAAAGTTTGTTGCCAGGGAAATATGTTTAAGCGAAATTCGACCCAATTGTATTAGAATGTTTGTAGAAAATTAAGCTTATGGTGGGTCATGATTCCGTTTGGTCGAGTGTACCTCCACTATATTATTGTATTGACACTTATCACCGAACCCGGTGCATATCGTAGTTAATTGTGTTTACAGACAGACGCCTAGATGGCGCTAATTAGTGTACAATGTGTGTTTGCCTAGGAACGGCGATGTTGTAATTAGCTAATGTTCTTGTCACTCCAGATGTCTCTATTGAAATTAGCATGAAGATACAACAAAATTAATATTATGTTAAGTTAAACATTTTTTAATTTACAGAGAATATAACAATAATAATAAATTTATTTTGAAACTTTTACAGAAAGTGCACATATTGCCACAGTAGTATTCATAGAAAAGTTCTTAATCGTTATGTACAAGGCATATTACTCCATAAACGACTTCATAACAAATATTATAGTAAACGACAAAATAAAATTAAATTCATAATAAAATAAATGTCCGAATTCTTTGTTGTGCTGTTTCGAGTTTAAATATCAATAATAATTGTTTTTAAATGTAGTTTTTATTGTATTGTAATTTGTAATATTGTACCAACCTATGACATTTTTATTTCATGACATTTGTATGCCATGCATACAAGGTGGACCGACGACCTAGTGAAGGTCGCGGGAATCCGCTGGATGTGGAAGGCGCAGGACCGGTCGTTGTGGCGATGCTTGGGGGAGGCCTATGTCCAGCAGTGGACGTCTTTCGGCTGAAATGATGATGATGATGCTGATGTATGCCATGAGGCTGATCACATATGGTACTGTATTGTATTTGATTAAGATTATATATTACCTGTATATTACAAATAAATATTTTGAATTTATGTTAGTGCCTAAATAAAATCTAGTGTATATCTTGTTCAATTGACAAACTTATCAAAATGGAGTTTTTGCTATAGTTGAATAGAATTTGTCTTTCGATTTCCAATCTAATGGTCAAGGTCTAAAAATTTCTTAAAATTTGACAATTGTACCCTTTTTCCACTTACCCCTTTAATTACAGGTGCAAGTAATAATAACTCAGAATAGAAAAATAAATATGTGGTGACGTGCCCAATCTAAATTTATTCAAAGTATTGTTTCAGGCATACTTGCACGATGCTATTTTCAAAATAAAAACACAAACAGGTAATATAAAGGAAAGAAAAACTAAACGATTCCTTTTAAAGTAATCCAACACTGTGCGGTAACGTCATCGCTACGTTGACACAGGAGAGTGCCTCTCTCTCTCGCGTATTGACCCAGCTGAGAACACTTAGTTTTTATGTTATGATTTAGCGATATACTATAAAGCAGAAAGAAAAATGAGTCGGATCAGTTTATAGAATAGAATAGAAAAACTTTATTTCGAGCAAAACAACTCATATAGGGTTAGTAATACGCGCACACATACATGACACCTATACCTAGTTGCATTGTACGCTTTCATTACTATTAATAACTTTGTCAAATCAAATTAATGTCAAAATAGTTTGACATTAATTTGATTTAGATACATAGGTATCTATTATGTTTTAATGTAAACTATGTCACGATTTGTATAATTTAACTAAGGAAGGTCCCCAAGATACAGGTTAACCTAGTTTGGGGATCAACGTTCATCTGAATTGTAACATATTACTTATTTTGGAATTATAACAATAATATAAATCAAAATAAAAATTTTTAACAAAAAATTGAACCGACGAAAACAGAAACTGAAAAGCGAAAAATAACTAATTATGAGTCGGCGCCAAACGAACTTTTAACAAGCAAAGTGCGTGTAAGTTGCAAGTGGCCGAGCGGAGAACGCATTTTTGGAAAGTTATTGTTTATCAATTATTTTATTATTTTAACGCATTTTACGCATGCGAAGCGAATTCTAAAGATATAAATTGTGGAAAGAAAAAATCGCTCACGAGCAGGATTCGAACCTGCGACTCCTGGCTCAGTACGCCAGTGCTTTAGCCACTAAGCTACCGTGAACACTGCTCGTGGTATCGAAATTATCCTCCACTATACGTCTTTTTGGGTGACGTCAGCGATATCTTATTAAGAAACATTGTTCCTTAACCGACTCGACTAACTTTACAGTTAAATCAAAGTCGTATAGATATGCCTACCCTTACTAATTATTTTATTATTTTAACGCATTTTACGCATGCGAAGCGAATTCTAAAGATATAAATTGTGGAAAGAAAAAATCGCTCACGAGCAGGATTCGAACCTGCGACTCCTGGCTCAGTACGCCAGTGCTTTAGCCACTAAGCTACCGTGAACACTGCTCGTGGTATCGAAATTATCCTCCACTATACGTCTTTTTGGGTGACGTCAGCGATATCTTATTAAGAAACATTGTTATTGTTTGATATTTTTTTTTTTTTTTTTTTTTTTTTCTTTCCACAATTTATATCTTTAGAATTCGCTTCGCATGCGTAAAGTGCTGCCGCGATTCTGCAGCGCCTCTGGTATGATCGCAAAGGCGCGCGTCGATGGTTTTAATGCGATTATGCGTAAGCGTATTGCTTCGATGGTAGGCAGGGTTCGCGGCAGCGCCAACAGTATCCTGAAAATGATAGCGAACAGGGTAGACTGCCCATTTATTAATAATATGATAGAATTTCATGTGTTGTAATGTATTCATATTATTTTATTTATTATTCTAATTGCAACCATGTGTAATTTAATTCCAATTTATAATGTATTAATCTACTAACCATTTAAAAAATATGTTTATTAACAATAATGGATCGATGTAATCTGACAAATTAATGAATTATTATTGTTATTATAAATATTTGTGTCCTGTGGGAATCGAACCCACGACCTCGTGATCAGCAGTTCGACCCTCCAACCAGTAGACCACAGACGTCGTCATGATGTATCTTTACATGTAAACTGGCCCTACGAAATAAATTAATATGAATATTTGATTTTTTTTTCATGGAGCGAATTTCATCTGACTTACGGAATCCAACTACTTCCCTACTAAGCAACACCGATATTCTAAGGTTCATCATTATCATTTCAGCCGGAAGACGTCCACTACTGGACATAAGCCTACCCCAAGCATCGCCACAACAACCGACCCTGCGCTTCCCGCATCCAGCGGAATCCCGCGACCTTCACCAGTGGCCTGATTCACAAACGTTCGAAAATTTTCCGTTTCCGAAGTAATATTTGACCGGCAAATAAAACAAAACGACTACTTCCTGCGACCATGAACGCTGCAAAGCATTCGAAACGTCAGGAAAACCAATTTTGATAATAATACACAATGTAATTCGGTTAAACTTGTTTTATTAAGAAACAAAACGATTTGAGAACCAAACGGATTCGGAAACGCAACGCGAAATTCATGGAAACTCTCCCGTGAACCATTTGCTGTCGGAAGGCACTCGATGTAAAATTAAAGAACTATGAATAGCGTTTCCGAATGCGTTCGATTCTCAAATCTTTTTTTTTTGTAATATAACAAGTTTGACCGGATTACATCGTGTATTATTATTAACATTGCTTTTCCTGATGTTTCGAATGCTTTTCATTATTCGTAGTCGCAGGAAGTGGTCGTTTTGATTCGTTTGCCGGTCAAATTTCACTTCGGAAACGGAAACTTTCGAACGGTTGTGAATCAGGCCCCAGGTCATTGTTCCACCTTGTGGGGGGGGGGGCTACCCACGCTGCGCCTTCCAGTACGCGGTCGCCATTCCAAAATTTTTAGGTCCCATAGGTCATTCGGTCTGCGAGATATGTGCCCCGCCCACTGCCGCTTACGTTTGGCAATTCTTCTGGCTATGTCGATTACTTTCATTCTCCTGTGAATCACCTCATTTCGCATTCGATCACGCAGGGACACTCCGAGCATAGACCATAGGTTAACACAAAAATAAAACAAATTAATACAGAAAAGACAACTCGTAGCTACTACAGCTTGTCGTAGACTGCTACGAGCCTACAAAGGTCTACGTTTAAATGACATTCGCTTTATGACCGTAATTATGCTTTATCAAGGTGGTGACTGGTCTTGTAAGTGTTTGCATATCAGTTTTAGTAATTTATTTAATACATATTTTAAATATGTCTGTTGAGAAAATAATAAAATTTAATTATAAAATAAAAATAAAAACCTTTTATCTCTTTTGTTAAAAACTTAATATTCTAGTATTTTTATCGGAACTACACGTGTATGCAAAATTTTAGACCATTCATAACATCAACTATAATCAAATTGACTTGCAAGATTTGTAGCAGATAGATAGACAGTCAACTTAGTACTCGTAAATTAAATAATACGAAGCTAAGTTTAAGTACTACCCAGTGGCGTGCATTGGCTTACTTCATTTGAATTAAATTGTGGTGTAAGTTATTGATTTTTTTATTTAGGAAGATTAATTTAGCATTTGTTGGAGCAGGCGTGTAAATAGTCATACTCCAGTGGCGGGGATGAGAACTTATACGACCAACACGAGGATGCGTGTCAGTCCAATTTCGTCTATTCTATCTAGCCTATGTGAAAGAATTTGAGGGGTCATCCAACAACAAAGCCAACTGGCAAATCTTTAATTCGCTTACCGGATTGCTTCTGGCTGCAGCTCGAGATCTTCAGCAGGTTCCGTTGATTCCTTCTTCGTGGTGGCCACCAGTATTCGATCACAATGCACTGACGTATCTAGGCTAGATTTGTAATAGTGTACATGCGGGAATATTGCGCTCCAGAGTGGAGATGGTTCACAATAGTAGAAAACCAAAGATTTCGACGCAGCAGTATTTTGCGTACGCGGCGGTATGCGATCAATTAGCGACTATAGAAAATACCTGCGAGCAGTGTTGCTAAAATTTCACCCTCAAGTTGACCCATAGACTAGGTAGATGGCGCTGGTTGGACGTTCGCTACACCAGCATTAATAGGTCTATTAAAAGATAATAACTTACACCACTATTGAATTTGAATGAGGAAGGCACTGGGTACTGCCTAATTGCCTATATACAATGCACGCCACTGATACTACCCAATTTATCATTATCATCATCATTCAGCTGAAAGACGTCCACTGCTGGACATATAGACCTCCCCCAAGCATCGCCAGAACGACCGGATATTTTATTATATCCATAACAAAATCCTTTCTCATACTACACCATTAACATCATTTATTGCAGCCCACAGTACTGCGATCAATAATACCCATTACCATCAAATGATCGGAGCAGTACTAATTGGCAACCGAACGAGCCTTTATGCCGCAAAAATAATAATTTTACGTCATTACTATACCTACAAACGATTGATGATGATGAGTGGACGGATTTTCATGGTTGTTATTGGGAATTCAGCATGGCAGATGAGCTTAATCTTATGCTCGGACAACTGAGCCAGGCAAGCCTCAGGGTCAGACTTGTATTGTAATCTTAATAAAACATTTTAATTTACTAAGCAGAGCTTGGTTTTATTAATGTTAAGTGGAAATATAATAGATTGTTTGCAGGACAGTTTTTAGGAACACAATTACAGAGTACAGACAGACACCAAAAAAAAGGCGGGTGGAACAGAAGTGTCACTGTCATGTCAAAGTGACAAGTTTAGTAAGTATTATACGTAGACGGAGAAACTAACTCCGTCTACGGTATTATAGAACCAAGGCTTTTAGCCATCAAATAGTTTACAAATAATATTTTATATTGCCACTAACAACTTGCGATGAACATGACGAAGACCAATATAATGACAAACAGCACTTTGCGTAGCATAGAAATTGGGGGTATATTGGGGTTGAATATGTCCATGAATAAATATATATCTCGGCCAAATAGTCTCCTTCCAGGCCAGACAGGATAAAAAAATTGCTAGACGAACCGAGAACACCTGGAATAGCTATTGGTTGATGAAAGAACTGACGAAAGGACCCCTCCCTCTCTCACTAATGCGAAAGCTCATGGACATGTGCATGCGCTCCATAGCGCAAACATGGTTACTTACAAAGCGTCAAAAGGCTGCACTTGGAGTTTGTCAGCAAGCAATAGAACGCTGTATCCTAGGAGTTAGACTTACTGATCGTGTAAGAAACTCTATACTGCGTTCCAAAACACAAATTGCTGATGTAGGCCAAACAGCTGCCAAGCTTAAGTGGAACTAGGCTGGCCACATCTGCCGCATGCCGGAGGAGCTATGAGCGAAAACAACCACACAGTGGATTCCAGACAGCAGCAAACGACAATGCGGTAGGCCCAGAAGGAGATGGCGGGACGAACTTAACTCCTATCTGAAGGATTTTCCCAACACTGTTTTTTCGCAGTAAAATAAGAAAGAAAGAAAAATGATTTATTGCCACAACAAGACGACATGCGGTAGGTGCACATAAAAAAAACTTCATTTGGTACATTTTAGGAATTAAAGTGATACCTACATAGTTGTAATATCATAACGAGACTATTAACTTTGCATGTTTTACCTGCGGCAAAGAGGTTGACACTCAGCATGATGCTGTGTTGTAACGTGAGTCACAACACAGCGCTGATTTTCAATGTCAAAGTAACGTGTTAAGTAGTAGATTGTTTCAATTTTTACTGTACCGAACAATATGGACTAACAAAAATCGGTTAAGTTTCCTTTTTTTTTTCAGTGTATAAAGCTAGTGCTTTTACGCTATTATTACTCTTATATTTTAAGAACTATGTATTCAAAAGCTTACAATTAATCACAACTCGCATATAACTCGCATAATCCTTCACGTCAGCTATGCTGTAAACGTGTGTTACATTACACAAGGCCTAATCTCACCGCAGATAATAATGGCAGTCCTTTATCTAGACAGCTCAAATGTGCCTTGCAGCCGTGGCCTAATCACCCCACCCGTAATTTATATCTACCACTGAGTAGTTAGCAAACGGAGTGATACGATGCGTGTGATTGAAATGAATTACATCTGCACAGACCAAGTAGGTATTAGTTGTAGATGCCAAACGCAATGCGATAAAAGTTGCATGACGCGGCGTGGGTAGTCATTGAAAGAAAGACATTTTTACCCACCATCATTGTAATTATCAGTTCCTATAATTTACGTCCACAGCAAAGCTGAAACTGACTGTTAGTCGATGTTAAAGAAAATGTAGTTTTTGACAGCCTTTGCAGCGTCTCTTTGCTCAGACAATTTTTTCTATCAGGGGCCTTACTCACGACGATCGAGTTCTGTATCAATCGAATTTGAATTCGAGTTAGTGTCAATTTGTACTGCATTTCTCTAAGAATTGACATTAGCTCGATTTGGTTCAGAGTTCAAACCAGTCGAGACTTCGAGAGTAAGGCCCCTGATGTAGATATGTAAAATAAATTTATTTTTTTATTTTTAAACCACCTTGATTTTCCTATTTAATCCATCAAGTCCTTTTCAGTCATCATAGATGAATTATACGGCCAAAATTAATATCCAATCTATCCACGATTTACCCTACTAGAGATAGGAATTTGACATAAGCTCCATACAAAATATGTCAAATTTCTATCTCTGGTAGGGTAAATCGTGGATAGATTAGATATTAATTTTGGCCGATAGTCGTATTCACCGCAATTGGCTAACAGATCAGCGCTATTGGGCTCATCTTCTCAACATTTTTAACTTTACAGAGGTGTAGATTCGGTATGTGGGATTCGATTAAGGAGAATGCAAGTGAGTCCATTTATTAACTACTCCGTGATATCAACCCTACAAATGGAGATGGAAGATTCATCTTTTTTTTACTAAACTTTGATGTCGGTTTTATCTATGAGTAATTTATCTTTTAAATGTCGCATTTAATTAATGCCTAAGGTCGTGATGAAACCCTATCTGCTAGTTGTCCTTTCATTTGCAAATTAATTGAGAAATTGAGACCCTTCTGAAATTATTAACAGAGAAAATTTGCAAGGGGAACAGGGAAAGGCTTGTTTAATACGTCATCAGATTGTTGCCTAGGATTACCCTCTTTTTGCAAGGCCCTAGTTACTACATTCTTTTGAAGAATTTTATATTTGTGTCTTAAGCTTTTAAAAGGTCGGCGACGCATCGGCGACTGTTGTTGCGGATGTCCATGGGCGGCGGAGATTGCTTACTATCAGGTGACCCGCATGCTCGTTTGTCCTCCTATGTTATAAAAAAAAAAGCTTTCATAAGGTCAGATTTACAGAAATCGTTTGAAAAGTATTTTTACTCGTAATTTTTTACCGTGCAGATGCATGACCTGCACTGACTTAATTCTCTTCCTTCTATTCTTGTCCCAATTACATTCCAGGTCGGCTTCCAGTCTAACCAGATGCGGCTGAACATCAGTATTTTACACGGAGCGACTGCCATCAGGCTCCCGCAAACCAGTTAGGTAATGTGACCTGCATTGACTCATTTTTTAGGGTTCCGTATTCAAAGGGTGCCTAACGGGACCTTATCACTCTCGCTACGCTGTCCGTCCGTCCGTCCGTCTGTCTGTCACATGGCTTTAACTTTGTAGGTAACGGTAATAGATAACCTGTTGAAATTTTCACACAATATGTGTTACTATGGTGCCTATCACGACAAATACCAAAAATAAAAATTATGAAAACCAAAAAGGTCTCCATACAAGAAACCTCTAAAAACATGCATTTTTTTCAACTTTTTTGTTCCTGCTCTATCTACAAAACGGTAATAAATACCAGCGTCAAACTTGGTGTGATTACAGTGCATACTAACTACTACTAAAAATAGGGCAAACATAGACATATGTGGTGGTACCTGCGTCATATTTCGCGCACGGTGCATTGATATCTTTTGATAAACTCTCCTAAATTAAATCAGTTTCTATGGGGTATCAGGTCGGTACAGAACTTTTACTGCGGAGTCAGACTCTCACTTGGCCGGCTTTTTTTATTGATCTTTGCTTATTCTTATAAACTTTGAAAAAAGATTGTCAACTTCAAAGATCTGTCATTAATATTGTATTTCTGAACAGCTTAAGCATAACACTATGTAAATAGGTCGCCACCCAGCCAGGTGATCTGAAAACCTTAAGAAGATAGTTGGGTTGACTAGAAGACCGAGTGTTATGGCACAACATGGGAGAGGTCTATGCCCAGAAATGGACTGCCATAGACATTGAGAATAAAGACTGAAGTACATTTCAAATCTAGTGTTTTTCAACGTCTTAGTCTTGCTTTCTAAGATTAATGCAAGACTGCAAAACCAATAAGACTTTGGGCAACACTAGTCGTAGTAATTACAGAAAAGTGGTTGACGACCGCAGAGTATGTCCTATGGCCTGCCCCGTTGACTATTTTTCGAATCACAGACGTTAATACTATAGTTAATAGTGTTGCCCAAAGTCTTGGCCTTGCAGTATTGTTTTCATCAACTCAGCTTATCGCAGTCCAATTCTGGACATAGGCCTCTTGCAAGTTGCGCCACGACACTCGGTCCTCTGCCTTCCGCATCCAGTCTCCCCCAGCCAAGTTCTACAGGTCGTCGGTCCACCTGGCAGGGGGGCGCCCTACGCTGCGTTTGCCGATTCGCGGTCTCCACTCAAGGACTCGTCTGCTCCAGCGGCCATCGGTCCTTCGACAGACATGGCCAGCCCACTACCACTTCAGCTTTCTGATCCTACAAGCTAAGCTAATAGTCTTGTCTTGCATTTTCACAAGACCAATGCAAGGCTATGGGCAGCGCTAATCAAATCTAAGGACCTTACAACAATGCTTCAAAAATCTCAGAACAGAGTATATCTGGCAACACTCCATTGCTAGGCCAATGAGACGTTAGGGACTAACTAGGACGATTTATTGCCATGTTCATGACCCGACCATCGGCCCCGCACTAAACACAGTACAGAACATTATTTATATATTACAGTAACGTTTCGAGTGTGGCCAGAAAAACAGCGGGCTAGTTGTTAACTTCCTTACTGTACTCAGTCACTATTCGTGAAGACCTATTATTGGCAGACTGTATCTTAATCACAGACCAGTAAGCCTCAAGACGCCGCATAAACAAAGTTTTGCATGAGAACACAGTCGTAAAATATTGGCGGCGACCGGGGGGCGGACGGCGCGTTATGATTGGTCGGCTCAAATGTTCGGTGATAAGATTGGTGCCGCTCGTTAACGGAGTGACGTCCCGATTGGTGGCTGGGCGTAAGATATGCAGTGCTACTGCATATGCTTTGTGACCGGGGGTATCCGGCTAATAGGCGTCTTGATCTTAATTAACATTGTTATACTAGAGTAATTGCTGTTGGTATTCCAAATAATTAATAAATAAATAATATGTACAGTGGGTAAGGACCGTGGGTAGTGCAAACCGATAGGACAGTGCCGAAATCACACTAAAATACTGTCCTTGCCCACTTTACTTATTGTTTTACAACTAGAGCCTAATGTTTCACAAGTGCCTGTAACTAGGTCTACTTAAAAAAACAAAACCGGCCAAGAGCATGTCGGGCCATGCTCAGTATTATAGGGTTCCTTAAGTAGGTCTAATTACAAACGAATCAAATCGAATATTAATCATTGCTATTTTAGTTTTTGCAAACAGCACCACCTACCGCTAAATTTATGAAGCTAAATTTTAGAAGTGTGTTTCTTTTTGTGATTTTTTTAAATAGAAAGTAACTAAAGGAGCATTATTTGCTACGATCATTTTTCTCTAAGGTCAATGACCTATGAACTAGGACGTCTTAAGTACTTTTCAGTTTTCTCACTATAACTCAAAAATTTATAATCACATTATACTCGAAATAATTTTAAAAGAGAGTTTTTATAAAGGTCTATCAATATTTAAGACTATACGTTTCTACGTTGCATAGTTTAGAAATGGCAGGGGGGGGGACACATTGCAAGCCACTTTGGCGAACTGTATTTCGCAGATGGTATACCTGATAAAAAAGTTGTGTATGAAACATTACCTTCATTTTAGTAGACCTATTCAACGATACCCCACACGAGGGGGTGCAGCGAAAAAAATATTTTCATCCCCATTTCACATGTATGGGCGCCACCCCTAAAATACGTAATCAAGATTTTTTTGTTCTTTTAAAATTGAGATCTATATCTATTTAATTTTTGTCAAAATTTCATTTACTTATGTTTATAACTGTAGAAGTTATTAAGCGGTAAAGGATTAGGACAGACGGACAGACGGACAGACGGACAGACGGACGGACATGACGAAACTATAAGGGTTCCTTGTAGGACTACGGAACCCTAAAAAATGCCCACATTGTACCACTATTGACGAGCTACTGTAGCTAAATAAGCATACATTATGTATTGTCGGACATAAAGAATAGCACCACCCCATCTCTTCACGTGGGTGTCGTAAAAGGCTACTAAGGCGTTTAACAGAGGATGAATAGCAGCGTTCTCTTAATATTAATTCCACCAACTGGCGATCGCCAGCCCGCCTGCCAAGCGTGTCAATTATGGCATATTCAGGGGAAGGCTTTTGTCCAGCAGTGGACGTCTTTCGGCTGAAATGATGATGATTATGATGGTCTATTTTTAGGACTCAACTCTTCGGAACACATACAGTATGATATATTGCCGACAAGCACTACACAGACACACTACACGCCACCACTAATTTACGTGATTGTTACTTACGCCATTATCGCTATTGTTAGGGCCCAACTCTTTGATACACATACAATATATTGCCGACAGGCGCCACACGCCTCCACTATCCAGCTGTGTTTGATGCCTGCGGCTAGGGCTGCCACGTAACATTACTCATTTTTTATTGCTCCATTGTTATCGCTATCAAACTGTTTGTCTTTCTTAATTCGAAGCAAAGGCACGTAACTTTGGTGCTCTTTCGAATATTACATCATTTAGTTATTGTGATAGATTGTATAACATAAGAAGATAATTAAGAAGGCATTATTAGTGTTACAAATCATGTCCACTTTTCGTAACCATTATAACCAGAAAATTATTAGCAAGTAATTTTTCTGAGACTTTTGATAAAAATAACCCCATTAACATAGGCTTTCACTATAATATGTATGCTTTACACACAATCAAAAAAACATGTAAAACATATCCCAACAAAATAACATATTTGTGACAGCCCTCCCCGCTCCGGCTTGTGCTTTGATCAACGCTCGGAAGGCCCACCGACAGCTAACCGCATGCAGTGTCCACCTAACACCGGTCCCGTATATCTATACACTCTGGGACTCATTAAGTATCGCGAACTAACTTTCAAACGGCGATAGTAAACATTTACAGGAAGAAAATATGGACGTACTCAAAAGCAGGCAACATCAAGGTTTATTTTCATTTCAACATTATTAATAATTTCATAGGTTTTCGTGATCACTACACATTCTAATAAAACAAGTTTAACCGGATTACATCGTGTATATTATTTAAATTGGTTTTCGTGATGTTTCGAAAGCTTTGCAGCGTTCGTGGTCGCAGGAAACTTCGCCGAGCCTTCTCGTCGCCTATACCGCAAAGTTTGAAGACCAACCAACCAACTCTTCAACCAGTGCGTCCTGCCTATCATGACCTACGGTGCCGAGACGTGGACACTGACAGTTGGGCTAGTCCACAAATTCAAAGTTGCTCAACGAGCTATGGAGCGAGCTATGCTTGGAGTTTCTTTGAAGGATAAAATCCGTAACGAGATATAAAACGCTTATTACACTACGCGGTAGTCAGTCTGACTTACAGACTTGCAGACTGAGAACGTGTAGTGTAATAACACTTAGTCTCGCCGAGTCTAAATACCGCGCGACCGAACGGGCGCGGCGAGACTTACTGACTTGCAGACTAACTATCGCATGGTGTAATAAAACGCTTATTACACTACGCGGTAGTCAGTCTGACTTACAGACTTGCAGACTGAGAACGTGTAGTGTAATAACACTTAGTCTCGCCGAGTCTAAATACCGCGCGACCGAACGGGCGCGGCGAGACTTACTGACTTGCAGACTAACTATCGCATGGTGTAATAAAACGCTTATTACACTACGCGGTATTCAGCGCGCGGTGCTAAGACTGTCTTGGAATCTTATTTTTACAGCTCGCTATTACACCAGACTAACTATCGCACGCTAACTCATTTCAAGGCGTACGTCGGACGACGCAGACGCTTGGCACGGAACTTACGTTACGCGATATTTAAGCACCAAAAAATCTATAAGTACTTATAAACTTCTAGAAGTACTCGGAGGCCTTCTAACCGAAGTTCTTTATGTGGTCTTGAAGTTTTTTTTGCTACATAAAAAATAAGTATGTATTATTTATAAGGTCCTACGTTACTAATACGAAATATTTTAAGACATACATTTATGAATGGTACAGAAGTCATCAATCTGTTAAAATCTTGATGGTTTTTCTGCTTTAAATAAGTAAGTCAGGATATAAGTCGATCACGTTTAGAAGTACATCATTTTCTATATAGCATACCATTTTAGTAGCGAGCATACCGCACTACACACCCTTCTTAAGACGTCCGTCCGCTGCGGTTGCCGCGCGGGCGCTTAAGTCGACGCCTATGTCGCTGGTCGACCTCTGCTGTGCCTCCCCCGGGAAACCGGGGGTCCCACCCGGTAGGGTCTGACCGCCTAGGCGTCGTGAAGAAGCGCTCCCGTGAAAACGGCGAGCGCGGCGCTCCTACAGGAACACGCATAGCAACCACTCACACAGCTGTGTTGCCCGCCAACCTGCCGGTAGGCGGCTCACAGCTGCTAGGTTTAGGGAAAAGTCCCAACAAAAGGACACGCCCGTTTTTACGGGCGGAGAACAGATCCTTCGGGAAAGGGGTCTCAACCCCGAGCCCGATTCCTCGCGCCCCCTGACGGGGGCGCCGAGAAGACTACGACTGGTTGCCGCGCGCCGACTGAGCGGTCTTGCAGACTAACTCTTATTTTTTTTTATGTATGACCACGCATAACTTTTTACAGAGTAGTCCGATTATGATTATTCTTTTTTAATGGATAGGGTATATCTCGAAGTTGGCCCCGTTTAAATTTGAAAATCCACCCCTAAGGGTAGGAAAACAGGGGATAAGTGTTTGTTCTCCCACTGAATTCTTACCTATTAACCGATATTCTGTTGAAACTTGGCACACATAAATGTAGTTCTAGACACTACAACATAATAAAGACCTGGAGTTAGATTTTAGCCAAAAAAAAATTAAAAATAAAACATTTAACAAAAAGTAACAAACATTTAACAAATTGAACCGACAAAAACAAAGCGAAAAATAAATGTAAATAACTAATTATGAGTCGGCGCCAAACAAACAATCAACGAAGATCATTAAATTACTTACTACTAATAAAAACAAAATAACATCAAATACAACATAAAATTTTCTACTATAAACAATAACTTTCCAAAAATGCGTTCTCCGCTCGACCACTTGCAACTCGCACGCACTTTGCTCGTTTGTTTGGCGCCGACTCATAATTAGTTACATTTATTTTTCGCTTTTCAGTTTCTGTTTTCGTCGGTTAAATTTTTTGTTAAAAAGTTTTATTATTTTAACGAGTTAAAGAACACACTAGTAACTTGAGCGGCAATTTTTTTTTTTTTCGAGTGGACTCTCGCAGAATTGGTACCCAAAATGGATACCCTAACTGCTTAACCGGACGGGTGGCGGAGAATCCCGTTAGGGACTCTACACTACACTAGGACACTAGGGACGAAAAATTTCCCTAAACCTAACTTATAACTAAAAACGCGGTTGCAAAACCGCATAAGGGCGTCCCCCAAGGGAGGGCTCGAACCTCGGCTAACTGGAGCATTGCGGGGAGACCCCGCCGCTATGTCCCCCTGGCAGCCGTTGCTGCATCGGGAATACCAGGCCCCTCAGAAAGTATTGCGAAAAAAAGTTTTTATATATGGGAGACTGGCCAGTTATAATGTTTTTCGAAAATATGATTATTTATAAGTAAAAATAAGTAAGTTCCAATTTCAAAATTTCCCTCCACATTTTTTGCGAGTTAATTCAAAGTATTGTGTCTCACTGAAATATGGATCTGCGCCGGGAACATTTTAGAGCTATGATTTTATACGATTTCAAGTGTCGCCTGAAACCGGATGAATCGTACGATAGACTTCAAATGGCATTCATGGATGAAGGCCCTTCCAAGGCAACCGTGTATCGTTGGTATAACGAATTCAAGCGCGGTCGACCAACTTTGGGGGATGACGAAAGAAGCGGTCGCCCTTTGACGGCTGTTACCGAAGAAAACGTGCTAGCAGTGAAAAATTTAATCCAAGACAATAGGCGAATTACATATCAGGAGATTCAACACATATTGAAAATTGGATCGGGAAGCGTTCACGAGATTCTACACAGCCATCTTCGCGTGAGGAGGATAGTATCACGCTGGGTGCCGCACAACCTCACCGATGCTCAGAAGCAGGCCCGGGTGGAATGGTGCCGTGATATGCTTAACAAATTTGAAGCAGGCTCGTCTCGGCGTGTTTACGACATCGTTACAGGTGATGAGTCCTGGATTTATCAATACGACCCAGAAACCAAGCGCCAGTCGACTGTTTGGGTGTTTCAAAATGAGCCAACGCCTACCAAAGTGAAACGATCTAGAAGCGGGGGTAAGATTTTGATCGCTAGCTTTTTTAATTTGACTGGCCACTTGGTATCAATTCCCTTACGGGATCAAAGAAGCATTAATGCCGAATGGTATACTACCAAATGTTTGCCAGAAGTTTTCTCTGTTATAAGCAACAAGCGACCAAACACAGGGCTCCGCGGGCTACTGCTCCACCACGACAATGCACCTGCGCACACCGCACTCAAAACGAGGGACTTCCTGGACAGCACGCCAGTCAAACTCCTGGGTCACCCTCCTTACAGCCCTGATCTAGCACCGTGTGACTTCTTTTTATTCCCAAAAATAAAAAATCAGCTCAAAGGGATACAATTTTCGTCGCCGGAAGATGCGCTGGCTGCGTTCGAGCAGGCTGTAAACGAGGTGTCTGCGGCGGACTGGAAAAAGTGTTTTGAAAACTGGTTTAGGCGCATGAATCTTTGTATAGAGGCTGGTGGAAAGTACTTTGAAAAGATTTGATAAAAATATATGTACGTATAGAACAATTTTTTTTAGTTTCGCAAAACTTTCTGAGTGTCCCACGTAGTGTTCTCGAAAGTGGCTGACTTTCGGTATATCGGGTGGGTGACGCGTTTCGCGAATCGCCGTTAAGCGGCAAGCCTCGCCGGCGAGGCGAAGACCTACCTAATCCTAACACAGTGGCGGTAAAGCCTACTCCTAGGAGCATTGAGCGGCTATGATACATCATTTGACTTCATATTAATGACCAATCCCTTGTAAGTACTCTATGGTTTTATAACGTTGGCACCACTGTTAAAGATAGCCACTTCTCACCTCTCACCACTTTTTGTACCTTTACATCTACAGAAATAGAAGAGTGAAACTGTTTAGTTGCTAGGCAACCACTTATTTGACATAAGTTTTGTAAGCAAAATATAACCTCAAAATCTATTTTACTATAATAAAACTGTAAAGGTCAAAAAGTCTGTACATTGAGTTTTTTTTCGCGAAAACCGGCTAGGGGTACTAGAAATAAGCTATAGAACACGAATCCATCGTTTAAAAAATTTATGTCTGTCTGTCTGTCTGTCTGTCTGTCTGTCTGTCTGTTTGTTACCTCATCACGTGAAAACGGCTGAACGGATCGTAATGAAACTTAGCATTTGTATTGGTATTAGTCTAACTTAAAATATAGGGTATGTTTTATCAGAATCGGTTGAGTAGATCCTGCGATACAGCTTGACCCCTCTATTGTATTAAGTTGCATACAAAGTAGAGGTCATGATTGTTGGTTGGATGCAGGTTGCAGGTTCCTAAAAATACAACTGGATTCTATTAGTATTATAGAAAATATAGAATAACATAACATAGCCCAACACTGTCCCGCTGCTGGGCATGGCCCTCTTCTTGGAATGAGAAGAGTTAAGGAACTGGATATTGTTAGTGTAATAGATTATCATAACATAATCAGCTCATTACCTACTGCCCCACTGCTGGGCACGGACCTCTTCTCGGAACGAGAAGAGTTAAGAAACTAGAAAATATAGAATAACAACGTAGTCAACCCATTACTGTCCCACTACTGGGTATGGCCCTCTTCTCAAAATGAGAAGAGTTAATGAACTGGATATTATTAGTATTCTAGAATAACATAACATTACCAGCCCATTACAGTCCCACTGCTGGACACGGGCCTCTTCTCACCATAAGAAGAGATGTGGTTAGTGTTATAGAATAACATAATCAGCCCAATTACTTCCCACTGCTGGGCACGAGCGTCTGCTCAGAATGAGGGAGTTTAGGGCTTCTTCTTCTTCTATCGTGTCGACATGAGCTACATAATGATAATAGCTCATCATTTCAGCTGAAAGACGTCCACTGCCGGACATAGGCCTCCCCCAAAAGAGGGGTATATGCCATAATCGCCACGCTTGGCAGGCGGGTTGGCGAATAATAGCTCATGCCGTGGGCAAAAGATTAGCCAGTCAGCAGGTTGGTAGCGGGGCTGACTGCCCAGGGTACGCCGTACGATTAATTAAATAAATAAAAATTTTATTGGAACAGAAAACACGTTTACATAAAATGTGTACGAAAATGACTGCATTAGTTATTAAACTGTGTTGCAGTCATTAACGCCCATTTCAGATGGATTGAGGCGACAGCGTTCCAACTGAACTGAAATTGTTAAGTAAGTAGGTATGTGTATGTGGAGGAGTGCGTGTGTGGGGGGGTGAGTGTGTGGGGGGGTGTGTGTGTAGGGGGAAGAGTGTGATGATTTTGCGTGGGAATGTGTGTGCGCAGGCGGGTATCAGAAACATGAAGTTACGTTTTAACAAATATTTCCAATTCTTCATATGTAAGCGTATAGAGCCATTTATCAGTGAGTATTCGACACTCGCGAAGAGTGAGCGGATATATGTTGAGCTTCTTATTTACTTTATTATATAATACTGTACTCAGAAATTGGTACTGTCGACTCACGGCTTTAACTTTTGCAATTTCTGTCTGGCAGACTATGTCAGCTCTACGTTTTTTTCTCACAAATTCAGGATCATATGGAAGGTTTGAGTGTTTACGCAGTATTGTGTTAAGCAAAAATACGTGCCGGACTGTCGGGACCTTACATATAGTGTACAGTTCAACAGTAGGAAAATGTATAGGCTTATGAGCCATGACCTTCAGCACGGCCCTCTGTGACCTTTCCAGCCGGAGCATTTGGCATATGCCTGAACTACCCCACGCAGTGATGCAGTACGTCAAGATAGAATGCGCTAGGGCAAAGTATACTGTTCGAAGTGTATTAAAGTCAGCAGATGAACGTAAGTTTTTAAACACAAAGATTAGTTTTCTGACTCTGGATACCAGTTGATCAATTTGTTCCTTCCAAGTCATTGTACTGTCAAGTAAAACACCCAGGTATTTGATACTATGTGTACGCATAATGTGGATACAATCACGACAATCATTGGTCATACGCATACCACATTTGTGAGCCATTAGGGAATAAGGAGAAGCTGGTTGTGAAGTGATTCTTGGGCTAAAGGTAATAAATTTAGTTTTTTCTAAATTAAGGGTTAGTAGGCTTTTACTTAGCCAATTCATAACTATGTTTAGGCTACATTCTGCGTGCAAGCGGGTTTCAGACCAATTTTTGCCGTGTATCAATATGACAGTGTCAATATTTTTAGTTTAGGGCTAACTCCATGAAATTCCATCACCTTAGCCGGTTGGTTGTAAAAACAAAATATAGTATGGTCGGTAAATAGTGTAATCGTCTGTGTAGGCACTTATATTTGAAGATATTGTGTTCATAATTATGACACGATGTTATTTTCCGACATCCACGCGGACGGAGTCGCGGGCACAGCTAGTAGTCAATATTTTAATAAATAAACATCTGTGGAGTATTTTCCGTTTATTAAAATAGATTGCAACACATTGCCTTCCTCGAATTTTATATGATGAGCATCATCTTTTATTCGGAAATTCCCAAGGCTGGGCACTAAGGAACCTTGGCAATGTCGTTTCCTATTTTTATTTGATTTGAAGCAAAAACTAACACCGCTATTTAACACATTATCTTATAGGTATCATCGAAGTGTCGCACACAAACTTGGTACATACCAAACTATTGACAATTTATCTCACTGCGTTTATTACTACGTTCGATCATTTACGTTTAAAGTTTCGTGTGAGATACGTGTATCTGGGGTAGGCAGGTAATTTTTTTAAAAAGACGGATGACATTTTTCCGCTATTCCTTTTGATTTTTACCTTAATATCACCAATGATAATATAAAGTCGGTCAACAAGATCTATCCTGGCAAAGTTAATCAGTTATTATCAGCCATAACAAGCCACGTGACACTTCAAACAAGGTCCAGTTGAAAACCAGGGCCAGACACTAGTTGTCTGGCATTTTTGCTGAAACTGAGCCTATTTGGTGCAACCGTGGGGCACACAATTATACTTTTAGGTGTTGTATTATAAATAATAAAATTGTATTTTATTGTTATTGTGTGCCTCTGTACACACAATAACAATAATATACAATTAGTAAATAAACCATTTTTCTTTCTATCCACAATTTGCCTTGCTCCACACTAAGAACATATCTATCTTCTGTATCGCGTGGGTGCCTTACAGACACAAAATATTTACATGCACAAACACCTAGGGTCCTAGACCTTAACTATATTTGTAGGCTATGTTATAAAACACTTGTTATGTGCGAGAAACGAACTAGCGAACCATTGCACAGCAGCGAAGCACTTTATTCTTTATGTTCCGCACCACACGGAACACCCTTATCTCTTCTCATGGGTGTCGTAAAAGGTGACTAAGGGATTCACCACAGGATGGGCAGCACCGTTCTCTGAGTATTTATTCAACAAACTGCCAAGCATGGCGATTATGGCATATCTCTTCTTTTGGGGGAGGCCTATGTCCAGCAGTGGACGTGTTTCGGCTGAAAAGATGAAGCACTTCAGCACGAAAAGTTAGAAAAAATACATTTACGCAGTTTACCCAACTAAGGAATTCAAAGTAGAGCTTTCCTGTATGGAGATTTTCCAGTCAGTCAGACCAAAAGTCCTACTTAATCCAGACGCCTGGTTACCCACGTGCCGTTCCATATAGGTAGTTGGTCTTATAGATACAATGGCTAAGGCGACCTACTTCGTGTCAAACTTTTTATGTTCACAAGTTATCGTACATTGATATTAAACTTCCAGCATTTTGCTATAGCGCTCGGCCAATAAACTACTAGTAGATATTTTCTTCTTTTACCTATAAAAAGATCGCGTATATGTTACAGTGAAACTTGTTCTTTTTTACTTTTACATATGTATTATTCAATTACCTGTGAAAATCAATAAAAATCTGTTCTGTTTCATTCTATGATATTCTATGCTATGCCATTCCATTCCATTCCATTATATTCTATTCTATTAGTCCACCACGTTAGCCTCAAGGGTAGGTTGGCTGGCTACGCACACCGTCAAGAACTTTTTAAAGCCTTTCCAAATGTGAATGTTCCCTCACGATGTCTTTTTTAGGGTTCCGAAGTCCTACAAGGAACCCTTATAGTTTCGTCATGTCCGTCCGTCTGTCCGTCTGTCCGTCTGTCCGTCTGTCCGTCTGTCCGTCTGTCCTAATCCTTTACAGCTTAATAACTTCTACAGTTATAAACATAAGTAAATGAAATTTTGTTAAAAAATAGTCTGCATATAGATCTCAATTTTAAAAGAATAAAAAAATAGTTTTTACGTTCTTTAGGGGTGGCGCCCATACATGTGAAATGGGGAAAAAATATTTTTTTTCACTGCACCCCATCGTGTGGGGTATCATTGAATAGGTCTACTAAAATGAAGGTAATGTTTCATACACCACTTTTTTATCAGGTGTACCATCTGCGAAATATAGCCCGCCAAAGTGGCTTGCAATGTGTCGTCCCCCCCTGCCATTTCTAAACTATGCAACGTAGAAACTTATAATCTTCCACATTGATAGACCTTTGTGAAAACTCTCTTTTAAAATTATTTCGAGTATAATGTGATTATAATTTTTTGAGTTATAGACAGAAAACCGAAAAATACTTAAAACGTCCTAGTTCAAAGGTCATTGACCTTAGAGAAAAATTATCATGGCAAATAATGCTCCTTTAGCTACTATCTATTTGAAAAAATCACAAAAAGTAACTTTGACATCAATCAGACTTCTTAAATTTGGCTTCTTGAATTTATCGCTAGATGGCGCTACTAACAACACGCTCTGAGTTGCGAATGCTGCCGATTATTGCAAAAACTAAAATAGCCATGATTAATATTCGATTTGATTCGTTTGTACACCTACTTAAGGAACCAAAACAGTCAAGCTCAATAATATTAATTTACGATCCAATTATCGATTTACAGCTTATAGAGCTAGGTTAATATTTTTTATGACTGTTATTCAGTAGATGTATTATTATTATTTCCGCTAATCATATTTTGACCGATATAAAACGCGAAATAAAGCTACAATTTGCAAAAAACGCCAAAAAAAATTAATTTCGCGGGCTACCCTGTAGCATTCACCTTAAGGTGACTATTTGTTTACGCAATATGGGACACTAGTTGGTTCAGAATCACGAGGAGAATCGATTGTGATCTTTTTTTTCTAAATCACAAAATTACATGCTTTTATAGTCACTGTAATTCCCCCAGTTGGTAGCGGAAAAGTGAAGAATGTCATGCAAGAACTACCTGATATAGATTGAAATATGTCTTGCCGCTTGTCTTGTCTTTTTGTCTTGTTTTGTGGTGTTAACCCTTCAGGAGGGGCACACCTGGCAGCTATAATGTATGTTTTTACCAGGGGTGTTACGCTTTCGCATGACCTTTCACGGATGCGGATTCATAACAACAAACTTGAACAAACAACTCATGACTTGTAAAGAAAGTAGGCGGTGCCGGAGTGGCACGTACCTCGCGCGTTTTTACTCATTGCTACCTTCGTTCGCTAATTTACCAATAGGAAGACACTTTGGGATTGAGTACAAGATCCTACATGTCATGTTTGTGTCGTTTAAGTTATTGACGAGCTTTCCATTGTGGATCAATTACAGTGTTTGTTACTTTGTTTACTATGTTATATTAAGTGAAATGTCGAAAAAAAACGATTTACATTTAATTGTGAACTTAAAATTGAAAGAACTTTATAAAATCTTGAAATCCGCATCCGCAACTGCAGCCGCGGATGTGAACCTCTAATAATCCGCTGATGGATGTCAAAATTTTGGCATCCGTAAAAACTCTGGTTTTTACATCGGTATCGAGCGATACGGAAATATGTCTCAATTATATAAATCTAAATAATAAGGTAATAGGAATGTGATCTAATAATTTTATTATTTTTAACGCATTTACGCATGCGAAGCGAAATTTTAAAATGTGATCTAGTTAGGTACCTACTGTATTTTTTTAGTACCGGAACGCGTGTCACCGGTTTGCCACTACCAACACATAAATACGCAACCATGTTTTAGATAACCAACGCTGTTGGATATGCTACAAAATACAATTTTAGTGACTACACGTCCAAAACATCACTGATGATTAAGCAAACGGTTCGCGCACTGGTGTCTTACGAGACACCTGCACACGGCGACAAGTTCGCGCGCCTTTACCACTTCTATAACATAACATAACATCACGCCTGTATATATATATACAGGCGTGCTATAGGCAGAGGTGTAATAGTACACCCACATTTCGCCAGTTATGTTATAGTCCCATGTAATAGGGGGCGAGCCTATTGCCATTGACCGGGCACAAATCTACCACCACCACCACCACTTCTATTACCTTATTATTTAGATTTCTATGATCTCAATACATCCCGATCTATGTAAGCTAGTACAGTCGCCTGTCGCCTGCATGACAGCGGTAACACTTGAATTGGAAAACCGCCCTTTCTGCTTACGAAATAAAGGCGCTGTCAATGTCAAACTGTTACCACTGACGTGCGGTCGACCGTACATACATGCTGAAATTTGAATCGCTTATTTCCCGAAAAGGGGTAATTGTACTCATCATTCTGAACAACAAAAAATATCAGTTGGTCCCTACATTTTATCGATTTAAGTGAACACAAATGTAGGGACCAACTAATTTTTTTTTTGTGATTTCAGGGTTCGTCTCATAGTAAAAGCTGTCCATAATAATGAGTACAATTACCCCTTTTCGGAAAATAAGCGATTCAAATTTTAGCATGTATACTGCAGTCAATGAAGGAAAGACAATAAAATATACGTTACGCGTAACCTGTTGCGGGTGCAATACCAGAATCTAAATCCCAGGATATAATATTATACATCCCGGGATGTATATTAAATCCCGGAATGTACATTATAACTGCCGTTTGTTACGGCATTTATAGGCTGGTTTTGTAAGTAAAATTGTGTTTTTCGTTATTGGAACACTCAAGAAAAGGCGTAAGAAAATAAACAGATCCCTTACCCCAATCCTTTGTCTATACCAAAATTCACTCCTTCAAGACAATAGAGCACTCGGATGTCTTTTAATCCATCAATATCTGAGAACCATCATCCTCAACCCTATCTTTGTCAAGAGATGATTTATGTTGTTTACTCTACCAAAGGTCCTCCCTCAGTCTATTTTCCTGCTGTGAAACTAAGATCCTGAATCCTGATAACGTTGAGTGATATTGACCTATTTTATTATAAAACTCTCTTGCACCCCCGGCGTCACACGCGTTGTATGTCAATAAAAGTATTCTATGAGCACAGACATAGTAAAAAATAACCAGTGGACCAATTGTGTAATGCATTCACTTTGACATTAGCTTTCATTTTGAAATTAAAGCAACATTCATTGCGTGGTACGTAGTTGCCGATAACACGGATTGTCAAAGCACACGGAGCAATGAACATTGAAATCCAGATGATTGCGATCGCGAGTGAGTTACGCAATTCGCCAGCTGCGCTCACGCACACACCATGCACCTGAAGGATGTATGCTTTTGCGATGCTTACTGGACGATGCCGCGACATGTGTACTAAGAAGGGTGAGCATGGTTTAAGGGGTATATGTGTGCGTGAGCGCTGGCTGTACACGAAGGAGCATAGTTTTTTTTGGCTTCACTAGATTGTTCGCAGCACTTCGTCTATATTTTTTACTATGTCTGTGTCTATGAGTTAATGCAGAACATGAGCTACCCACGTACTTCCGCTCAGCCTTATTGAAAGACAAACAAACGAAAAAACGTTCATTCTTTCGCATTATAATATTCCTTTACCCGCGGCTTCGCTCTCGTAGTTCTTTCTGTATCCCACAGGAACTGGTTACAAATAGCTTATTTCACTCTCCAGCCCATATACTATCTCTGTGCAAAAATTCATCACGTCGACGCGTACCGCCGTTGCTGCGAGAAATAAAGACAAACCAGAAAACACACTTTCGCATTTATTTATAAGATTGACGATTGATTGACGTCTGTGGTCTAGTGGTTCGAGTGTCGAACTGCTGATCACGAGGTCGTGGGTTCGATTCCCACGGGACACAAATATTTGTGTGAAGAACATAAGTGTTTGTGTTGGTCTCGGTGTTTCTTGTGTATTATAAGAGTATGTATTTACAAACAAAAAAAAAAGTATCATATCCACTATCTAGTATCCATAGTACGTACCTACATGCTCTGCTTAGTTTGGGACTAGATGGTGCTGTGTAAAAATGTCCCAAATATTTATTTATTTTTTATTATTTAAGATACAAGTATCGATGCACGTGTATAGATATAATTCATCCACAAATATAGCTCCCACAAAGGCTTACCCATGTCCAGCCAGTCACTCTAGAATGCTCGCCGCGTAGACACTAGAATTGTACCTAAAATAATTAATTTGATTAAATAAGTAACACAAGACACTTTCAATCATCTCTTACCCAAGAACGCTCGTAAATCTTCAAATATCCTAAACAAGTAAAAAGGACAGAATATTACTTAAATTCCTTGTACCTTACAGCCTTTTGTTAGACTGCACTTCTTTTGATGATGATGATGGTAGAAATAAAATACGATACCTAGCTCAGGAAAATAAATGTTATATTTTCCGATAATTATGAATGTTAATGACCTATAACCTATGACCTATTTTATTTACTTAAAATGTGACTTATAATAATTACTATTATCAATAAATAACTATGAACTATGAACTATAGGTCAATTCACGGAACTAAAGAAGTGTATAGTTGAAGTTAAGTTTAGATCAAAACAATGCTTTTCGTGTTCTCTTATCTACGGCGATCGCTGTCAGAAACGAACTGCAGCATCACTGCAACTTGATCGGAGCGGCATGAAATTACGTGAATTACGGCCCTGAATGAATTTATTGTAGGTGTGTGAGTGGAAATGATATTGCTGATACGCGGCACTTGCTAGTCACGTAAATGTGAGAACGCGCGTCTTACTTGATCGTTCGTCGCGATCTGAACTTATTATTGAGTCGAACTAGAAAATGTAAGATTGCAACGTACAGTCCTAAAACTTCAGTTTTCATATAGGTAGGTACTCATTAAAACTAAAACGTTTTCTATACAGGTTATTTATAGTACATTACTGCCGCGGCCGGCAACAGGAGCATTGAAGGACGAAAGTGAAAATGTGGGCCGAGGCGAAGCCGAGGCACACATACGTGAGTCCATCAATGCCTGGTTGCGTCCAAGGCTTGTATAGTACTTTTCTCAAATTAATAATGCGCGGAAATTCAAACCAAGTAGTACCTATGTAAATTCTAAAATCAATGACGAACAACAACAATTTTCCTCGCGTCAATATGTTAATTTGTTTCTTTTTTACTTTAATTAAACAGTTCTATTTGCAAGCCTGTTCGAAATTTAAATACAATCTTTGATAAGTAATCTCCTTGGTTGCTATTTTTTGAAGTAAAAAGTTCATTCCATTTTTAAATAACACGACAGATATTTTCATAGTAAATTATTTGGCCGCTAAACACGACATGGATTTTCATACTAATATTGCCGGCTGCTGGCGCTGCTCGCGTGTATTTGACCAGTACAGCAATTTCGATTTACTCGAAGAAGGTTGTCAAAATAATGTTCGAATTTCCAAGCATGTTTGAGAAAAAAAAATTACGATCAACCTGTTAAAAATAAAAATAGTACAAAGATGATAAAGCTACTAGGTTCAAACTCAACTCACTGTACCTACGTGCTTCAAAGCGAAACATTTCTAGTTAGTATCACTTCGTAATAAACACACGTTTCTGGGTTTATTTATTTAACTCACTTTATTTTATTTTATTAGTAATACTAGTCCTTCCACGATGTGGAAGAGTAGGTACCTATCTAATGTAATACACAAAGGGGAAATAATATTGATATGTGGCAGACAGTGGTAGTACTTTTGCAGTATGACCTAGCAGGCTCTTTTTTAAGGTTCCTTACCCAAAGGGTGCTAACGGGACCCTATTACTCTCGCTACGCTATCCGTCCGTCCGTCCGTCTATCCGTCTGTCTGTCACAGGGCTGTATCATTGTAATGGTAATAGATAACAAGTTTAAATTTTCACAGAATATGTGTTACTATGGTGCATATCACGACAAAGTACTAAAAATACAAAAAGTCGAGAACCAAAGGGGTTCCCCATTCAAGAAACCTCGAAAAACATGCATTTTTTCAAAGTTTTTGTTCCTGCTCTATCTTTAAAACAGTAATAAATACCAGCATCAAACTTTGTCTGATTATAGTGCATACTCTGTAGTTTAGCAACAAATACTAAAAATAAGGCAAACATAGAGATATGTGGTGGTACCTGCGTAAGAAAGAGATGCAAAAATTCATATTTCGCGCACGGAACGTTGATGTCTTTTGATGAACTCTCATAAATTAAATCAGTTTCTATGGGGTATCAGGTCGATGGGTGGTAAGGAACCCTTACTGCGCGAGTCCGACTCACACTTGGCCAGTTTTATTTAAATCTAGAACTCCATAAGCACGACGCACAGTTTGGTTGGAAAACTTTTACATTTTCACCCGACATAACTCACGTTAAATTCTTTCTTCAACAATTTCAGCACTTTTTTCATGAACAGCAAACCACAAAAGTTCCAAGACTAAATGAGACCCACAATCACAAAGTCGTTCTAATTCTTGCCAAACAAAATAAACAAGTTGTGCCCTCTCCACCCCACCCCTCTCCCGTATCCTTTGTAACCTCAGTATAACGATAATATGATTTATCTGATGCGATGACTCGATATCTTTCCCTGTTCCCGCTACTTTATTATTTGTGGAGGAATCTTTGATCTAAGGCAGCGATCCTAAATGTGCGACCCGCGGCCGCGCGGTTTCAATGCGGCCCACAGTGTTATTTCTACGACCTGTTTATTTAGAATTATACTCAAAACATTTTATAGAAATACGCCTAGTATTACATTGTCATAATCATCATCGTCACTTTAGCCGAAAGACATCCACTGCTGGACATAGGCCTCCCCCAAAAGGGAAGGGGATATGCCACAATCGCCACGCTTGGCAGGCGGGTTGGCAATCGCATTTGGTTGAATTAATACTCAGAGAACGCTGCCGCCCATTCTCTGCGGAACCCCTTAGTCGCCTTTTATGACACCCACAAGTCTTCTTGTGGATGTCATCTCTTGATAGGGTGGTGCTATTCTTTGTGTCCACACGGAACATTGTCATAATGCGAATATAGAATTCAGAATTTAATGTAACGCCCGCCCGGACAAATGTTTATATGGCATACCGATATTTACTGCGAAATTAGTTGTACACAAACAAGATATTTTGATGTGCCGTCGGTCCTGCGCCTGATCTCTCTCCGGCCGTGTCGAATTGCCGTCCCATCGGATCATGAGAGTGAGGGAATAGAGAGTGCACCTGTGTTTGCGCACACACTTGTGCACTATAATATGTCATGCGCAGATGGCTAGTCTCCATTGAGATTGACCGCCGTGACCGAAATTCGGCCGGGAGGACATTATTATTATTATTTATTTTGGTGTGAAACTATTATTTATTTGTTTAAACTTCATGCAACAGACTTAATGCCTTAGGCATTCTCTCCCAGTCGACCTTATTATTATAACTTTGCAGTGTTTATTTAATTTTATTGTTCTTGCTGATATATTTTGGAAGTACAAAAATTTGTATTGTCACCAGTGCAGTGTAATAGCACAAAGCACGTGTATGGCATAAAGGCCGGAAAAAAGATTGAAAATCACTGGTCTAGGTCAACAAAGGTCAGGTAGATAAATATCAAGGTGTAGTAACCAAGACCCTTTTATGGCTCATAGAGTGAACTGAATAGTTGAGCTCATCATCAAGAAATTCATCCTTAAGGTTTGAATAGAATGCTGAACGTTACCCTCACTAGTTGATTCAGCGATTCTTCTTTGTGAAAAATAGAATATTAAATGCTATACATGTTAATTTTAATAATTACTAATTGTCAAGTTTAACAATTTTAACAATGTTATTTTTAATTTCTAATTTTAATTTTAGTTTGATTGTAGGTAGTTTTAGTTTGATTATTTATTTATTTATTCAAGTACCTACTATTTCTGTTATTTAAGTACCTACTGATTTTGTTCGATGTGATTTGTACAATGTGTTTTACACATTTCTCTTTCTTTTTCCCCTCTAAATTTTGTTTTAGTTTTTCATGTAGAGTAATTTAATTTAATTGTTTTATTTAAAAAGAAGTTTCTTTTGAGTTATATTATTATTATTATTATAATTTTTTTTGTTTGTGAAGATTATTATTTTTGAACGTTGTGTTCTCCTTTAATTAAAGAAACACAAGATCTTATCAATGTACCAATGATTAGCATGTAAGGTGTATTCTTTGTTGGTGTTCCTAATTAAATATAATAAAATAAATACATGAATTGGAAGTAGTTTAGAAAGGATTCAATCCTTATCCAAATCCAAAGGATGATGGCCTGAGTTCGACCCCGGCCCGCAGCTCTGACTTTTTGAATGTAATATGCCCAAACATACTTTTCCCAATGTAGCGTTGTGGATCTAATTAGTTTTAGTCGAGTAAACAGATAAAGCGTAACCGGTGTGCGCGTCTCTAAAACGTATGCACAACACTGGTAACGCGGCTGGCCTCTGCCATTTTCAACACGGCAGCTTCCTGAGTGGTAACTATCCTTCAGGAATACGTGGGACACTCAGAAAGTTTTGCGAAACTAAAAAAAATTGTTCTATACGTACATATATTTTTATCAAATCTTTTCAAAGTACTTTCCACCAGCCTCTATACAAAGATTCATGCGCCTAAACCAGTTTTCAAAACACTTTTTCCAGTCCGCCGCAGACACCTCGTTTACAGCCTGCTCGAACGCAGCCAGCGCATCTTCCGGCGACGAAAATTGTATCCCTTTGAGCTGATTTTTTATTTTTGGGAATAAAAAGAAGTCACACGGTGCTAGATCAGGGCTGTAAGGAGGGTGACCCAGGAGTTTGACTGGCGTGCTGTCCAGGAAGTCCCTCGTTTTGAGTGCGGTGTGCGCAGGTGCATTGTCGTGGTGGAGCAGTAGCCCGCGGAGCCCTGTGTTTGGTCGCTTGTTGCTTATAACAGAGAAAACTTCTGGCAAACATTTGGTAGTATACCATTCGGCATTAATGCTTCTTTGATCCCGTAAGGGAATTGATACCAAGTGGCCAGTCAAATTAAAAAAGCTAGAGATCAAAATCTTACCCCCGCTTCTAGATCGCTTCACTTTGGTAGGCGTTGGCTCATTTTGAAACACCCAAACAGTCGACTGGCGCTTGGTTTCTGGGTCGTATTGATAAATCCAGGACTCATCACCTGTAACGATGTCGTAAACACGCCGAGACGAGCCTGCTTCAAATTTGTTAAGCATATCACGGCACCATTCCACCCGGGCCTGCTTCTGAGCATCGGTGAGGTTGTGCGGCACCCAGCGTGATACTATCCTCCTCACGCGAAGATGGCTGTGTAGAATCTCGTGAACGCTTCCCGATCCAATCTTCAATATGTGTTGAATCTCCTGATATGTAATTCGCCTATTGTCTTGGATTAAATTTTTCACTGCTAGCACGTTTTCTTCGGTAACAGCCGTCAAAGGGCGACCGCTTCTTTCGTCATCCCCCAAAGTTGGTCGACCGCGCTTGAATTCGTTATACCAACGATACACGGTTGCCTTGGAAGGGCCTTCATCCATGAATGCCATTTGAAGTCTATCGTACGATTCATCCGGTTTCAGGCGACACTTGAAATCGTATAAAATCATAGCTCTAAAATGTTCCCGGCGCAGATCCATATTTCAGTGAGACACAATACTTTGAATTAACTCGCAAAAAATGTGGAGGGAAATTTTGAAATTGGAACTTACTTATTTTTACTTATAAATAATCATATTTTCGAAAAACATTATAACTGGCCAGTCTCCCATATATAAAAACTTTTTTTCGCAATACTTTCTGAGGGGCCTGGTACATTCTATATCCCCAACTAGGGGTCCAACGTTCCGGCTAGACTCCTACGTTCCGGCTAGACTCCTACATTCCGCCTAGACTCCTACATTCCGAACAAGATATCCTACGTTCCGGCTTGACTCCTACGTTCCGGCCTAGACGTTCTACATACCGGCCAAGACATCCTACTTACCGGCCAAAACGTTCTACCTACCAGTCACAAGTCACGTCCCGGCTGACTGCTGACACGTGCTGTTCCTGACCCCGCTCCAGGCACGAGGACTGGCGATCCTGCTACCCACCAGCCTGCCCGTACCATCCACGTGGCGGAGCCAAGAGACGGTACCCTATTAATCTTCCTTCCTAAGTGCGCGAACGTTCAGTGCTACGATGACGACGAAATTCTGGAGTCAACTTTAAAAGCCTATTCAACCTGCGATTCCCTTTCTTGTTAATCCGTCAGTTAAAAAAAAATTCGTGAGGAAATCCTCGTAGATGCATTCAGCCGAATGAAGACGGAGCTAGTGTCGGATTCTTACCGACTAAAACCTCTAAAAGTTCCTTCAACTACCTTTGGTCAGGGGCGTGGGATATACCTACTCTGTATTCTCCACCAAAAAACATGGACTTCTAGGTTCACAGTACCTCTTTAAATGTGTTCATCTCTCTGCTTTGCATATAAAAACGCGCTATAATAACGCATAAAAAACTCCTTAAGGAAATTTTTTTTTTTTTTTTAAAGAAGGTAAATCAAAATATCATTTAAATTCTACGCATTTAGCAAGTGACTTTTTTATAAATAAAAATAATGAATATTTTTTGGAACATTTTTACACAACACCATCTAGTCCCAAACTAAGCACAGCTTGTACTATGGGTACTAGACAACGGATATAATAATTAAATTCTTTTTTTTTATACATACTTATAACATATAAACAATAATACATACTTATTATATTGCTCGTCAGTGTATTTGAGAACTTTTATACAATAATGTTGACTACCAAATACATGAAAAATATAGTTACGGGTTTTGACTGAGTGCACAAAAAAAAAAAAAAAACACTTTTGTGTAAAACCCTAAAAAACTGCAGCCTGTTCCACTTTAATTTAAAAAAATGAATTCAATACATGTCAAACTCTTAGGTACTCTGCATTCGACAATCAGCATGCGACTTTCATAATTGCCATAAAGGATATTTGCCTAAACATAGACGGGGTACGAGTCTTTTGAAATTTTATTTTATACCATTAAATGTCAAGACAAAGAGCAAGATCCTAAAAAGATTCTAGGCCTTTGTATCGAACCATTAAAAATAAAAATATACTAAGATACCATCACAGCTCATCATTTATTTCACTATTAGGAAATAATTCATTTCTCAATTGCTCCCAGAACTCCATCCTCTTCTCTTCAGGCAGTTTTATCATCTTTAGAGTATTACCTATGTTAAGACCTCTCATACTTCTGTTGGGAGTCAAAGGTAGCCATTTTAGACCTTCCAGAAGGTCATCTGAAGACTTTGGTGTGGGGCTAAGCACAGCTTGTACTATGGGTACTAGACAACGGATATAATAATTACATACTTTTTTTTTATACATACTTATAACATATAAACAATAATACATACTTATTATATTGCTCGTCAGTGTATTTGAGAACTTTTATACGATAATGTTGACTACCAAATACATAAAAAATATAGTTACGGGTTTTGACTGAGTGCACATAATGTATAAAACCCTAAAAACTGCAGCCTGTTCCACTTTAATTTAAAAAAATTAATTCAATACATGTCAAACTCTTAGGTACTCTGCATTCGACAATCAGCATGCGACTTTCATAATTGCCATAAAGGATATTTGCCTAAACATAGACGGGGTACGAGTCTTTTGAAATTTTATTTTATACCATTAAATGTCAAGACAAAGAGCAAGATCCTAAAATGATTCTAGGCCTTTGTATCGAACCATTAAAAATAAAAATATACTAAGATACCATCACAGCTCATCATTTATTTCACTATTAGGAAAGAATTCATTTCTCAATTGCTCCCAGAACTCCATCCTCTTCTCTTCAGGCAGTTTTATCATCTTTAGAGTATTACCTATGTTAAGACCTCTCATACTTCTGTTGGGAGTCAAAGGTAGCCATTTTAGACCTTCCAGAAGGTCATCTGAAGATTTTGATGTGGGGTTCCTGAAATCGGAACAAATACTCGATTACTTTAAATATGATTATAGAACTATACACTAGGCTGCGGTATCACTCAAGTGGTATATCTATAAAAAGTATCTATGTGGTAATCCAGGGCATGTAGTACCTTTATCTGTGTGTCAAACATTCAAAGCCGTTCATCCGTCTACATCTTCACAAACTTTCACATAATTATAGTAGTGTAGTGGGATAGTGGGATTTAAGATTTACATTCAGAGACGAATGTAAGCGTGAACTCGTGCTTCCAACTACTGTCAAATAGCACTGCATTTTGGCAGCAGTTGGAAGCATGAGTTCACGCTTAGATTCGTCTCTAAATATAAGCATTAGAGCCTATTTAAAAGGCTTATCGTGAAAAATAAAACACTTACACAAAATAAGCCTGGAATAAAACACACAAGTGGTCCTGCCGTAAATAATGCTCGTACAGTTATTAAACAAAATATAAGCTGCCTTATAAAGCTATTAAGACAAATTCTAATTCCAAAATACCAAATTAACCTAATACCAAAATACCTTCAAACTGAGGCGACGTTATACGATGAACTTTACAATATTTTAAGCCCATCAAAGTAAGCTTACCGTTAACTGACAAAACAATTATGAAAATAACTCTGCGTTAAGAATTTCAACCTCAACCACTTCAATTAAAATTCATTACTTAGAGGAAAAGAGCAAATATTCGAACAAAGATTTAATCAGTATTAACCTTACCCGTGTTTAGCGAAATTAGCCAATAACCTGGCAATCTTCTTAATGAGGAGCCTTTCATTTGAATTCTCAGGTGTGTTGTAGGTGCTGCTCAAAGATTTACATTTAAATTCGTAACAGATTTTATCGCCCGATGTAGCTCCACTCAAATTAAAATTTCGAAGCAACGTGTTCCAAATGGTGTTGAAGGATCCTCTAAATGTGAAACGGTACAAGTAAACATTATTACACGATGCGTGCGCGTGCAGGCGCGCTTGACGAAGGATGGGATAAATCACTTGGTCCGACACATACTTCGCGTACCGCCGCAGGCTCCTCTCCCCAATCGTCCCATTAACGAAATAGAAATCCATTATTTTCCTTCTTATCTTTTTGTACAGTTTCGATCCGTATTCGTCTCTCCTCCCTTCAAATGGCAATAAATACTGAAAGTTATAATTTAAATACTTCAGGAGTTTCTTGTTTCTCACGAAACCGTCCAGTTTGTGAAAGGAATCTAAGTTGGTGTATCCCATCATAACTTCTACGGCGTTATTGCTTATTTTTCGCTTGTATACTTCTAAGGGGGATTTTTTCATGAAGGATTCTTTTCCGAACACTTCAACGGTGGGAGAGAATGCATTGATTAGCCTCTGGTTGTCTCTGACTTCGGTACTATCAATAAGATCATGACTAGCTACCAATAACTGTTTTACGGAGCTTTTAGAAAGCAATTCATACAATCTTGTCCGATTGAACTTTTCGAACGGTCCGTTGAGATTCCAGTATAATTTGTTCGAAATTTCAAAGTTGTAACTTCTGTAATCTGCAGGGGATAAAGCACTGCCACTTTGAATGATCACTCTATTAAATAAATCTTCACTGGCAGCAGATAATAGAAGAGATCCTACTATTGGAGATGTTGATCCAGAACCAAACACTGTCACCCTACTTAAATCACCATTGAAGTAGGTTATATTATCTCTTATCCATTTCAAAGCAATAATAATATCTTTAGCTCCCATATTGCCTTGAGCAAAACTGTCTTCTGTGTTAAGGAAACCAAATATTGATGTACGAAATGAGATATTTACTACAACGACTTCTTCATCTATCAGAAAATCTGGGCCATGTGTGTGGGAATTCTCATGGATCCATACAATAACAGGGAAGTAGAATATGTGTTTGATTATAGGAGTATAAATGGATAGATACAAGCAGTCTTCAGTATATCCAGAAGAACAATTCTCATTGTAAGGTATGCTGTAGTTGTAAACGGCTTCATTGAACCAGCAAAGTGATTGTGGCGGCTGAAAATAGGTGTGTCCATATAAGTATGATTGCAGTCAGAATCCTACAATTTTACCGTGTCAAAAAGCAACTTAGTGATTAGGTAAATATCACTAATAATTTAAATGCCACAAAAACTAAGTTCGCTACAAAGGCCGAAGGATGTACCGATGTTATGTGAAAACAAAGATATCAAAATATTTACTAGTGAGAAACTAACCATAAATAAATAAGAAAGCCTTTATTATTCATTAATTAATTAGTATGTTTACATATGTGAACAGTATTATAATATAAATATAATCAATTAAGGACCCCTCGACGGTTATAGGCCTCCTCCAATAACTTACAGACTTTTCTGTCTTAAGCTTTCTTCATCCATGCCATGAGAAACTAACCATAGCACACTAGAAATTCATGTTTCAAAAAATCTATGATGGTTATGACAATACTGTTATAAATACTGCAAGTCCAGTTTCTGGTTATATAATGCAGATTAAATACTATGAAGAGTCAACATATCATACCTTGAACCTTAACTTCCCAATCGGAGGAACCGCATAAGGAATTTTCCAAAAAGCCCCGTAAGGTTTGTCTCCAAAAATCGTACGTAATTTCCATCCAATGATCTTAGTTCCATCTGTTTTAATAACATATGCGTCACCAATGATCAAATTACAAATAATTATAGAACACACAAATTGTAACAAAATAGTACAACAACTCATAATAATTTTGATAAAATTAAATAAGATTCAGACTGAATGACCAAGTAATACTGAATACTATCACTGAACAAAGTGTAGGAGAATTTAAAGGACACGTCATTATCAACATTATTAAAATCCGTGAAAATGTTTTCAAAATACATGAAACTATTACAAATTATCACGGTAAGTCATTCAGTGCATTTCATAAATTATCTGAAGGTTGTTCATTTCCTAATACATATTCAGTCTGGCTTTTTTCTAATTCTTACTTAGGTAAGTAAGATCTTCCGTTTCATCTGAGTTTAGCGCTGTTTGCTTGAAACTTGGAATGAAATATCACGCCAGTTCTTCTCTATATATAAAACCGAGAAAATTACACAGAGAACAGAATTTCTCAGCGATTCCTCTCGTAGAAATTAATTAAACATCAAAATCCTTTTATTCGTGTATTTAAAAGCGAACTTAAAAAATAAACTTTGAACTTAACCTTCATATGCATACGCTACTGCCTATCAGCTATCAGCAATGATATTTAAAATTATAGATATGCCATACCCTAACAAAACCAACGAAAAAAAATTTCTTTACGCAGCGGCAGCACAATACACATAAACTAGTACAAAGTAAGTAAATTTGTTACTTCAAGATACTTTCGCGTCATAATTGGAACACTTTCTGTAGACACACGATGGCATTTTAGTTTTTTTTTTTCACCGGTCACGCTCGGTGCCTTATTTGACGCGGATTAATAGAAAAAACATTCGACATTTTGGACGTTTTCCAGTCTTCAGCTGCGAGTGCAAGTAACATATCTGTACTTTTAAATATCATTGGCTATCAGTGATACAATTACAAGACAAAACAAAAAAATATAATTATTGTATTTGTGACAAAATAATTATGTATAATGTAATAAACCTACTAATAATAAGCAACCTCAAGCTCAAATAATATATAAAATTATAAGTTTTTAAACTAACATTGTAACTAACACTTATAATATTGTATGTAATGGGATACAATAATATAAGTGATGATGTGTGAGTGATGTTGGGAACGGAATCGAGTTGTGAGTGACATATGTGAGACTGGTAGCGGCACCCAGCGCACAAAACAAAAAAGAACCCTCTGTAAATCGGTTGATTTACTCATAAAGATCCACCCGCAAAAACTTTTTTTTTGGCGCTGGTAACTGCGCCGAAATATCGGGAACTCAGAAAAAAGGATTTACGTGGTAAATATCCCGTGACATACAATAATGTAATTAGATAATAATAAAGCAATAGCAACTATTGATAACATAGACGTTATAAGCTGTTCAAACTGTGTGATTCTCATTTCAATTGATATACAGCAAACTAGTAATTTAGTTTGACTGCCTCGTTGGTCTAGTGGTCGCAAGCGCGACTGGTGAGCGTGGGGTCCTGGGTTCGATTCCTGGGTCGGTCAAAGTATTATTGGCTTTTTTCGTTAGGAAATTCTCAGTAGCAGCCCGGAGTCTGGATTTGTACCCGGTTACTGGCAATAGGCTCGCCCCCTATTACATGGGACTTATCACATAACTGGCGAAATGTGGGTGTACTATACACCTCTGCCTACCCCTTCGGGGAAATACAGGCGAGATGTTATGTTATGTTAGTAATGTAGTAGCCAGTAGCTCTCCACATTTTTTTAAATAATTTCTAGGTCACTAAAGAAAGTTATCTGTTTTCCCCAATTATTTTACGATGGATTCCAAATTGCCGATATTTTATAGACATAATAAAGATAATTATAAGTATACGTGGTCTGATAATCTGATATCATCTACCAGCTGTAGAGTTAGTTATTATCAATCATTCAATTAATAGAAGTTGACATGAGCTAAACAAAAATGTATTTTAATTTAATAAATGTTTGTATTTCTCTTTTATTATGTTCTATCAATTTTGTTTCCTGTGAAGAAAAACCGGTAGTGGAAACGACACATGGAAAAATATCAGGAAATGTTTTAAAGACTTTAATAAAAAATGTGGATTATTTTGGATTTATGGGAATACCATATGCTGCGCCACCTGTCGGGAACCTTAGATTCATGGTAAGTGAGGGATACCCTTTCGATTTGTAAGCTTGTCGTGTAAATAAATTATGAAGCATTTTACCTCATACTTAGAAAAATTTGTGTCATAAATATTGGATTAGTATTTTTATGATCTCAAATGTTTCTACGAAAGTTATTAAATTTACTTTTCATATAATAAGTAAATAGAGCAACACTACGTAAAAAACCGGCCAAGTGCAAGGCGGACTCTCGCAATAAGGGTTCCGTACCACCCATCGACATGATACCCCATGGAAACTCATTTAATTTACGAGAGTTCATCAAAAGACATCAAAGCATAATACGCAAATTTAGAATTTTTCGAATCTCTTTCTTACACAGGTACCACCACATACGTCAATGTGTGCCCTACTTTTAGTATTTGTTGCTAAACTACATAGTATGCACTATAATCAGACTACGTTTGACTACGTTTGCTGGTATGTATTACAGTTTCGAAGATAGAGCAGGAACAAAAACATTGAAAAAAATGCATGTTTTTCGAGGTTTCTTGTACGGTACTTGTCCCCCCTTTGGTTTCAGACGTTTTTATGATTTTAGTATCTTGTGATACAACGTCATAGCAACACAAATTCTGAGAAAATTTCAACCGACTACCTATTACCGTTCAAAAGATACAGCTCTGTGACAGACAGACGGACGGACGGACGGACAGCGTAGCGAGAGTAATAGGGGGAACCCTGTCAAATGGAAATTTGGCACCCATGGTACGGAACCCTAAAAAGTATAAGAAATAATATCACTCGTATCCAATGACATTATATCACCACTCGTATCATAAAAATAATATCTTTCGACAAACACCTCCCTTCGATTAATTTTATTTCTCCTCAAAATCACAAGTTTCCCTTCATGACAAAACATAGACATAAAAGAAATGTCTTAAGAAATATTACAACACCATATCGTATATTTTCAGCCACCGCAATCCATCGACCCTTGGGATGAAACGCTGACAGCGTCCAAAGAAAAACCCGCCTGCTTTCAATTCAACAATGACATTAAGAAAGGGCAGCCTATGGGGTGGTACGGAGTCGAAGACTGCTTACACCTTGACATATTCACACCAGCTACAGATCAGAATAGAAGAGCAGTAATCATGTTCATATTCAACGACCATTTCCTAAATTCTTATAACAAAACTAAAGATTATGCTCCAGATTTCTTTATAGAAGAAGATGTTATAGTAGTAACGATAAGTCATAGATTGTCAGCGTTTGGATTCTTATCATTAGAAGATGATATTTTACCTGGAAATGCAGGTATGAAAGACATAGTCCAAGGCTTAGAATGGGTGAGGGATAACATAGAACAGTTTGGTGGTGATCCAAAAAGGATTACTCTGATGGGATTGCAGGGAGGTGCAGCTGGCATTGATCTACTCATGTATTCAAAATCCAAAGATTTATTCAGTGGAGCTATACTTCAGAGTGGTACATCTTGGACTTCAGCATATTTACAAGAGGATGTGAAAGATAGGGCGTTTAAACTTGGAGAACTAATGGACAGGGCTTCAAGCAGTGGTGTCAAACTCCTGAAAGAATTGCAAAATATTCCTGCCGAAACTTTAGTTTCTAGAGATTTGCATGCTAGTCCTAGTGATTACTTTAAAATAACTCAGAAGAGTGTAATCGCTTTCGGTCCAATTGTTGAAAACCAACCAGATGGTCTCATAACAGAATACCCAGAGGATTCAACAGAAAAGATTAACATTCCCATTATGATGGGATTTAATTCTAGAGAAGGTATGGAGTCAATGTTGCAGTATCTCATAGAGCCAAGATACATAACTTTTCTCAGGAAGGACTTTCCGCTATTACTACCAAGGCGTTTGAAATTCCAGTTTGATCCCTTAGATAACGTTTTCGATGATGCCGTTAAAGAAGTCAAGGATTTTTATCTCACCAAAGGTGAGATAAGATTGAAGAGTATTCCGGAGGTTGTCACTTTTATGGGAGATGCATTAACAAATTACGGTGTGGATTACACTGCAAGAATATATTCTGAAAGATCAACGAAACCTGTTTATTATTACCATTTCGATTACCACAGTGTTCTAAATGAAAACAAGAACAATTTGATGAAATATTCTACGGTAGAAGATGGTACATGGGGAGCTGCTACGGGTGATGAAATGTGTTATCTATTTAAATGTCCTAATTTGGTAAATGAATATTTTAAGCTTGAGGAAACCAAGCCAGAAGAGAAAATAGTTCAGATGAAGATGATCAAACTGTGGACGAATTTTGCAAAATACGGGTGAGTTTTAAATTATTGTTAGCAAACTGTGGCTAATTCTTAGTTGAATTTACATAAATGGCTAGGATGGTAGTCAATGCTTAGATATACATATATAAATAAAAAAATAATCCTTATTACAAAATCCTAGTAAGTAATGGGCCAAACATAGAATTAATATTAATTCTATGGGGCCAAATATTTAAATTTATTATTGTTTTCGTTCGTTCGACCAGTCATTTTAAGCAAGACGGGCCCTATTAATAGTTCAGAATAACACTAACATAATTAAATAATTATTCTTTCCTAATTATATTTCAGGAAACCAACACCAGACAACGATGAAGTCTTGGAAGGTCTGAAATGGCCTCCATATACCCTCGAAAACAAGGAATACCTTCACATAGACAAACATATGGAAATAAAGAGAGATTTGTATAAAAGCAGGTTCGAATTTTGGGACCAATTTATTAGGAAATGGGAGAAAATGGCTGTCAATGGTGTTATCACAGATTCTGTTAGTAAAAAGGATGAGCTATGATGACATTACATTACAGATGTTTTATTTTTTCTTAAGATGTTAAAGTGATAACTCAAATCAACAATTCAATTACAACTAATGTAACTCAAAAAAACAATCAAAATAATGTTCTGTACCTAAAGAAAATATAGTATAAGTCACGTATAAGTACGGTCGACAGCACGTCGGTGGTAACACGTTGACATTAGCAGCATCTTTATTTCGTAAGCAGTAAGGGCTTTCCGTGTGGTGCCGGACTTAAAGAATAGCACCACCCTTATCTCTTCTCATGGGTGTCGTAAAAGGCGACTAAGGGATTCACCAGAGGATGGGCAGCAGCGTTCTCTGAGTATTTAACCAACCAACTGCGATCGCCAACCCGCCTGCCAAGCGTGGCGATTATGGCATATCCCCCCCTTAATTGGGGGAGGCCTATGTCCAGTAGTGGACGTCTTTCAGCTGAAATGATGAAGGGCTTTCGAATTGACGTGTTACCACTGTCATGCAGTCGACTGTACTAGCAGTACTAGTTGTCATTTAAAATTCAAGGTAGGCGCTTAATTATATTTACATAAAGGGTTTAAGTCGATACCACAGTAATTTTTTAAGTTTAATAGATTTTAGACTAATCTAAAATTGCGCGCTGCTCCACCCAATTTTTCATACAATAATAGTGTTTTGACACATGCTACCACATCTAGGCAAAAGCGCACAGTTTTATTTAGGAATATTTCTGTTTAGTATAGTTTACTAAGGGGCTGTCACGCCACTTCCTGATAAGTGCCAGTTAAATTATCTGGCAGATAATATCATACAAACCTTGTTCAATTTTCGAATTTATCTAGCAGTTCGTGCGTATCAGGAGGTCGTGAAACAGGCCCTTATTTTTATTTTGTTTTATTTATTTCTGATCGTTAGTTTGAGTTTACTTCAACCAAAATATGATATAATTTTTCTACAGGACTGCCTACGTTCCATAGGATACTAAATGTTTTCGCTGGAGACTCAGTGACAATAGATATGACTGTATGACAGCCAGCTTAATATCCATCCTTTAAATGCAATACTCCTGCTAAAAACCACATACTACATGGTATGTGGTTTACAATCCAGAATATCTTACCTATTTCAATTTTCCCAATACCAATATATTTCATGCAATAAATTCTCCTGTTTCACCTCTGCCGAATATACTGAGGATTTTAGTCCTAACTGACGATTATTTGAAACCCGACCCCGTATATAACACTTAACTTGCCTTACTACATATTTACGTAGAAAACCAGGTAATCCAGGCAGTACTTAAGCAGTTTGACGATGTTTTAACCCGATACTGTTGTACGTGACTTGACACGAAGCCATCTGGTGAAACTACTCGCTTTGAAATAAGTCTGGTGCAAACAATACATTTTGGTTTTATCAATTGCCAATTCAATAATCAATTACTTAAGTAGTAAAAAGTAAGTAAAGTAGTAAGTTCCGTGTGGTGCTGGACGTAAAGAATTGCACCACCCTATTTCTTCTCATGGGTGTCGTAAAAGGCGACTAAGGGATTCACCAGAGGATGGGCAGCAGCATTCTCTGAGTATTTAACCAACCAACTGCGATCGCCAACCAGCCTGCCAGACGTGGCGATTATGGCATATCCCCCCAAACCACTTGGAGGAGGCCTATGTCCAGCAGTGGACGTTTTTTGGCTGAAATGATGATGATGATGAAGTAGTAAAAAAATATTCATGGTCCGCATTTATTCATGCTACTTATATCTAAATAAATCTACTAAACGAAGAGTTTATACATGTAAAAGAAATAAATAAAAAATAGTTATTGCCAAAACAAGACGACTTGCGGTAGGTAAACATAAAAAATTACTTATTTAAGTACATTTTAGGAATTACAGTGATACATAGTTGTAATATCATAATAAAAGTAAGTTTGCATGTCGTAGCTACGGCAAAGAGGCATGAGAGATGTCATATTTAGCTAACTGTATTTTGTTTTAACGATGTAAGCCCTTAACGTTTTGTCCCGATTTGTATCCCATCTCTAGTCTTCTTATAAAAACTATATCCTCTAACAGAGATGGATAGATGTTTTATTTTCTAAGAACCACATGGTTTTTCTGGGATGGGCCCACCACGTATTCTCAACAACTGAAACTCCTATAAACCAAGATCTAAAAGGGTGACCAACCAAAAAACGCCATAATAATAAAGCTGGGAGTGTCCTGGGAAATTTATTGAACTGAATTGAAACTAGCAACGAAATTGTCTTGAAATTATGCTTATTACATTAGCCATTATCGTGTATCAGGAATGCGAGAGCTCATTCATGGAATGCTATCGAACAAGTTTTACTACAGAAATCGCGAAAAAAAACAGCTGATCCATACATTTTATCGAGCGACGTCGATGATTTTCTAGGGAACAGCAGTTTTTTTTTTTTTTTTTTTGTGATTTCTGGGTTGGTTCCATAGTAAACATTGTTCCATATTTTGCCCTGAATGAGCTCTTAAAATATGACCACACATTTCTGATACCTACCCGATGTATGTTATATAAATATTCAACACAGAAATAATATAGTAGGTACTTATTCATATTTCTTAGCCTGCCCGAACCCAGAATACTCAAAAGTATTCATCCAGAGATTCATTGAAGCGGAAGTCAAAGGGAGGATCATCGAGATAAAAAACTAATAAGATCGCCATAAAAATAAATAAAGAATATAACGATGTTAGAAGATGTTTTTCATAAAATTATAACCCTCTTCAGTTCTTTCCCTACACAGGAATTAATTTAAAAATATTTTAAGTGTGTCTAAAATAGGAATCGAACAGTTTTTGAACGCATATTATACTAACAACGTTATTAAATTTAATTAGTATTTTACTGATTGGGGAAAACTACAAAGAAAAGGGCACTAACTACTAACACTACTGTTAACTGGCACCCGAAACATCTTATTGGATGTATTTGTAACATTGTCTTCTTATGGCAAAATCTTAGTTTTAATCTCCATTATACATAATCTGTGTGGTGCCGGACGTAAAGAATTGCACCATTTCTTTTCATTGATGTCGTAAAAGGTGACTAAAGGATTCACCAGAGGATGGGTAGCAGCGTTCTCTGAGTATTTAACCAACCAACTGCTATCGCCAACCCGCCTGCCAAGCGTGGCGATTATGGTATGTCCCTCCCTTTTGGGGGAGGCCTATGTCCAGCAGTGGAAGTCTTTCGGCTGAAATGATGACGATGATGATACATAAAAGTCTCCTCTTGCAGGTCTGCTAGAAAAGATTTAGAAGAAATATAGATCTTTGTGCGTTATTTTCATAACCTTAGTCACAGATAATATAATAATATACTAGCTTAGTCTTTGAAACTCTCTGTAATAAATAAGGCAAATAGAGATTTGATTATGCATGACGTGTTCTTAACACTGACTGTAGGCTCGAGGCTAATGGAGCGTGAGATTTAATACCCTTTCCCCGAGCCATCTGCCAATTGTGTTGGGGTCGGCTTCCTGTCTATCCAGATGCGGCTGAACATCAGTATTTTACACGGAATGACTGCCATCAGACCCCCGCAAACCAGGTACTGGGTAATACCGATATCCTAAAGTAAGACCACTTTTCAGACTTTCTGGTTTCAGACTACCCGCAACGACTGCCATAGAGCTTCGTATGGCAACCGGTACCGTACCGTACATGGAGGGATCTCGATGTACAACGAAACGTATAGTCACGATCCTTCCCGGTGATACATTTTGTCGACAAAGTCCCTTGAACGAATCCTGCTACATTACACGTACCTACGGCTGCCGTCGAACACTGAGCGCAAGCGATTTTAGCCTTAGTGGTGATTCACCAAGTGGTAGCCAAGAGCCCTTCTTAGTCACACGGATTTGATTTACGATCTATAATATTAACTGCAGGTACACAGTAAGTATACAACAGCTCTGCCTAGTCTCGCCTGGGTCACAAGCGTGAGAGTAATAATTTTAAGCTGCAGCCACCAATCCCACTTACAAACGTGCTGGAACTGATAAATACAGCATTTCCCCTTGCTTGTTCTCTATAACAGACATTGTAGGGCCCATTTCCAGCAACTCCTACCTCTGTCGCCAAACATAAATGCTTGCATTGTTCTGTTCCGGTGCGAAGGGTACGGGTGCTGGGTAAATTACGATTACATGATGGTGGAATTTCCCATCTTCATGTCTCAGTTTTGCTAACGCGACTTGCGTTACTTATGCAACAGCCTAGGTGGTTTTGCAGTTGTTATGGGCAAAACATCAGGTGGACCTTTAGCTTGTTTCGCCATCCTATAACATAAACATTGATGCTCTTTGAGCTGATGATGATGATGATGACAATGATTTTATTTTCCTTGTTTCATTAATGAATACCATCACTATCTTTACAAAATAATTTTACCAGTAGCAACAAACTGAAATTCCGATAACATACAAAGTACTTAAATCACCCTATCGTACACCAGATAATACTTTGTTAAACCAAGATTAAAAGTAAATTATCTTAAGGACACGTCAGTTCTAACATGTGTGATTGCGTACAGAACCAAACAATTATTGATTATTAATAAAACATTACCAACATGGACGGAATTAGACCGTGTTTAGTGATTTTTGTATTATTGTTAATAAAAATAATTGAAGCAGATGTAATTGTGGAAACTAGTTTGGGTAAAGTGGCCGGTGTTGAAGTTAAATCTATATTGAAAGATGAGAAATATTATTCTTTTATGGGTATCCCTTATGGAAAGCCGACTGTCGGAGAATTCAGGTTTTTGGTAAGATTAATCTTATAAATGCTTAATTATAATTTGTGTGATGAGTGATGAACTATAACATTTTATGCAAAATATGTTTTTTTTAAGTTCGTTTCTACTACACGTTCACACTGTTTACAGGATACCGGCTAGTTTGTACACTCAGTTTTTTCTTACTTTTCTTATGTTAAAAAAGTTACACACTAAATAAAAAAATTTTACCTAATTAAATGTGCAGAACTAGTAATTATACTTTATCAGTAGTTATTTGAATAAAGAGACAAGCCAAGATTGTTTACTACATAAGACTAGTAAGAAAAAGCTTGTAAAAACAGACTTTAGTATTATATACATACAAGTAACCAATCAGCTTTTATTATGAACCAACGTACATAAACACACTACCTACATAATCTCATAAATGAAAATCTAGATACCTACTACATGCATAATATTACTCTCGTATTAGACGCCTTAGGTAGGTATAATCTATGTTAGACGCCACAGAGTAAATAATCACTTGTGAGACGCAACTAAATCATTGACCTATGAAAGAACTAAATTAGCATAGTGACCGTCAAGAATAAAACAAATAATTAATCAAAGCTACAAACTTGTCCAATGAACTGAAACTTGACAATTATAATTTTTGGTTACAAATAACACATAGAAGTGATTTCTTTCTAGAATAGGTGGAGAGAGACAAACAATGAACCCCTGAGATAATTAATTATAAAATTCTAATAATATTGTGCTGCTGTTGAGATGGCTGTGTCAGCTGTGTGGAGTGACGAAAATGGATTAAGTATGAAATGGATATGTTAGAGGGAGTTTGAAAGTGGCGCCAATGATAGGAAAGTTGAAAGGAAATCGTTTGGGTTTGTATGCGATGAGGAGGGATGAAGCGCATGTTACTAAGAGAGTGATGAATATGAATGTTCATGGATGGAGAGGGAAACCAAAGAAAAGATGAATGGATTTCGTGAAGAATGATTTGGATGAAAAGGGAGTTAATGATGAGATGACGGCTGATAGAGGAAACTGGAAGAAGAGGACGTATTGCGCCGACTCCAATTAAGTTGGCAAGAGGGCAGGAAGTTGATGATGCTACTGTGATTTTACATTATGCTACTAATATTATAAACGTGAAATTTCGTGAGGATGTATGGATGTTTGTTACCCTCTCACGCAAAAACTACAGTATGGATTTTACTTAAATTTAGCATACAGATAGAACATAACCCGGATTAACATATAGGCTATTTTTAATCTCGGTAAGATGTACAGTTCCCGAGGAATGCACAATAAACGACATGCACGCGGGTGAAATCGCGGGCATAGGCTAGTAGTAGTTAATATAAAAATAACGATATGCCTAATACAGCACTTTCATTAATAAGAGCAAGTTGTAATATTTTACGGTTAAAACTATTCTGATAGCAGAGCCATATCTGCATGTACCCAACTACACTCGCATATATTAAAATTTTGTCCATTACTGCAAAGTTATACTGGTATTCTCTATATCGACGCTCTGGCGGCTATTCTCTCACCATTTTATGTTCCGATATGGGCATCGAAACTTAGCTCATTCTCATGTGTTTCGAGCGAAACATAAACATATAAGTCTGCTAACTGCTACTCATACTCTTGGTAAATGAGGATTGATCAGTTTAATTTTTTTTATTAATGAAAACTTGCCAATTATTATGTTATACTTATGTATATCTACGAATAACTATCACCGTCCATGCCTTTTACCAACTATGTTGGGGTCGACGTCGACTCTAACCACATGTGGCTGAACATCAGTATTTTACACGGAGCCACTGCCATCAGACCCCAGCAACCCAATTTAGCAATACTGACATCCGTCATTCTTTTAGTGTATGACATTTGAAGGTTAGACCCAGTATACAAAAGTCTTTGGTTAGACCAGATGTCAGACTTCCAGGCTTTTGACTACTCGTAACGACTGCCACAGATATTCGTATGACAACCGGGACCGACAGCTTAACGTGCCCTCCGAGGTACGGCGGGGTCTTGAATTCTTGATGTGTAACAAAACGGACACCCAGCCACGAACTGACCGCGGCAAGTGCAGTTTAACCTCTCAGATCGTATAATCCGCGCAATTTTTACTTCGCCATGAGCCTCTCTTTTAATACAATGTAAATAATAACATATTTTCTTTTGTTGTATATTTCAGGCTCCACAGCCACATGAAGGCTGGACTGAAGTCTTAGACGCCAAAAAGGAGAAAAAACCATGCTCACAGATGAATCTTCCGGTTAGACCGTTGAAGAAATATGGATACAGCGGTCAAGATGATTGCTTAAACCTCAGCGTGCACACCCCAAAACTACCAAGAAATGCAAACCTTAGCATGCCTGTCATAGTGTTCCTATACAACGAACACTTCAGGGTATCCCATAACGGATCCAAGGACTACGGTCCAGACTTCATCGTGAAGGAAGATATTGTTCTAGTCACTGTCAATCACAGAATCGGTTCACTTGGCTTCTTATCCTACCAAGATGAAGCACTACCAGGGAATAATGGCTTAAGAGATGTCATTTTAGCTCTCAAATGGCTACAACAAAACGTACACAAGTTTGGTGGCGATCCGTATAGAATAACACTGATGGGAGTTGATGGAGGTGCAGCCCTCGTAGATATTCTACTAAATTCACCCAAGGCTAAAGGACTATTTAGTGGAGCAATCCTACAAAGTGGCACTTCATGGAATTCCGCTTACATGCCAAGAAACCCCATAAACAATGCAAATGCATTAGCTAAAATACTAGAAAAAACGGCGATAACCGGCGCCAATTTACTAGATGAGTTTTCACGTATAGCTACAATAGATATTGTATCAGCGGAACAAAATTCCGTAGACGCCGATGCGGGCAGAAAAACACAGATGGCAACCGTCCCTTTTGGCCCTGTAGCTGAGCCGGAACATCCTGAAGCCATCATCACCAGTATACCAGATGAAACTCCTATTGATATAGACATTCCAGTTATGATTGGTTACAATTCTAGAGAAGGAATCGAAATGAGTGAACGATTCCTACGTAAACCTCAATACCTTACGTTTGCTGACAGGGATTTCCTCTTGGCTCTTCCAATTAGAGCTGGTTTCCATTTCGAACTTAATTCGAATATTTACCGCCATGCTATTGACGAGATTAAGGAGTTCTATTTCGATGAAGGTTACGTAAAGATTAGCAAACCTGGAGAATACTTGACATACATTGCTGATGTGATGACTTTTTATCCTATAGATTATGCTGTTAGGAAGTACGTAAATGAATCTAGTTCGTCTGTTTACTATTACACATTTGATTATAGTGGAGAACTTAATATGAGGAAGAATCCGATTATAGAAAGTGCTTTGACGATGGAGGGAACCTGGGGGGCGACTACGGGAGATGAACTCTGCTACCTCTTCGTTTGCAAGCCAATCAAGAAGTTGTACAACAAAGTATTGGAAGACGAAGATGCTGAAGAATTGCAAGTTATAAGAAATATGGTGAAATTGTGGACAAACTTTGCCAAGTCTGGGTAAGTTTTAAAAACATGAATACTGCTAACAATCGTATTGTATAATTTTTAAATGCAAATGCAACAGAAAAACTAATATTTTTTATAGGCGGAAAACCCCAAATAAATAAATAATTTAGTTCTTCTCTCAATTCAACGTATTTTCCGTTAGATATTTTGATTTTCGGAAGTAACTATAAAATATCTGGAAATACTTGTTCATTAGCTAGGATTCGTTTTTCTCAGGATTGGATCTAAGACCATTCATCACAATAGCTCTATTCGTGGCTATCTCGGTACAGTGAAAACTGTTTTTGACCGAAGCCTGCAATCAAAAGTAGGTACTTTGACTTGGAAAGAGTTTTGACTGTAACTTTAACACTTTCGTCACTTTCTACAACAAAATTTATAAACTCGTCTCAAGCGGTATTTTGACTCATTTCCAACAGCACGAGTATAAATACTACTGAACGATTCATGCCACAGCAACATTTTCTAATATACTTTTCCTCTGTTTTCAGAAATCCAACACCGGAAGGCAGTGACTTCACATGGACTCCAGTTACCAAGGAGAACAAGGAGTGCCTGGTCGTCAGCGATGAGCTACAAATGAAAAGCAACCTCCATGGAGATAGGATCCAGTTCTGGGATAACTTCCTCGTCAAATACAAGGCAATGGCAATCGATGGGATCGTAAAAGATGAAAAAGATGAACTGTGAATAATTAAGAAAAATTACTGTAAATAATGTTAAAATAAATATTTTTGTATTACTATAGATATAATAATTTCTTAGGTTTTCGCGATCACTACACATCATAATAAAACAACTTTAACCGGAAGTTTATATTATTTAAATTAGTTTTCTTGACGTTTCGAAAGCTTTGCAGCGTTCGTGGTCGCAGGAAAACGATGACAAGCGTCTTTACAGATATTTCTAAAAAATATTATAATCTACTGTACAATTTTCAAGCTTTCGAAACGTCAGGAAAACCAATTTAAATAATATATGCGATGTAATCCGATTAAGGTTGTTTTATTACAATAGGTATTTAATTATTAATTGAGAGAACAAGATTTAGTATATCTAAATAAAATATATTCTCGAAAAATTCTTTCTCAGAGCCTTTTTCAGAATTATGTTGGGGTCGGCTTCCAGTCTACTCAGATTTAGCCACATCCATGTGTAAAATACTGATTTTCAGCCTAACATCAGTATTTTACACGGAGCACTGCCATCAGACCCAACCCCCCGCAACCCAGTTACTGGGTAATACCGATATCCTATGGTTAGACCAGTTGTCAGACTTTTGGGCTGTTTCTAGTAAAACTGTGATCATTATTTATTGAAAGAGCTTGCTAGCGTTCTTTATCTGATATATAATAATATTAGTTCAGTTATTTAACTGATTGCCAGAGAGGTTGCAAACACGGCTTCTAGACGTGAGATCATCATTCATCATCAGTTCAGCTAAAAGACGTCCACTGCTCAAGCCTCCCCCAAAAAGGGGGGGATATGCAATAATCGCCACATTTGGCAGGCGGGTTGGCAATCTCAGTTGGTTCGTTAAATACTCAGAGAATGCTGCTGCCCATACTCTGGTAAATCCCTTAGTCGCCTTTTACGACACCCATGAGAAGATATAGGGTGGTGCAATTCTTTACGTCCGCACGCAACACGTGACGATAGATACTGGCATCGATTCTCAGATCTGGCAAAAAGCTATTGTAATTCTATTAATTAGCAGCAACGAGTTTAAAAATAATTGATTTAGGAAATTCAAAATACCAAAATGTGAAAAGAAAAATTCGCTCAAAAGAAGGATCCAGGAACCTGCGAATATTTAATAGAACTTTTTATATAAAAGCTTAGTAAAAAGGTATAATGTTCAATTGGGCTACAAGGAAGTTCAATTATTAACATAACATAACATCACGCCTGTATTTCCCCGAAGGGGTAGGCAGAGGTGTAATAGTACACCCACATTTCGCCAGTTATGTTATAGTCCCATGTAAAAGGGGGCAAGCCTATTGCCATTGACCGGGCACAAATCCAGACTCCGGGCTGCTACTGAGAATTTCCTAATGAAAATACCCAATAACACTTTGCCCGACCCGGGCATCGAACCCAGGACCCCACGCTCAGCAGTCGCGCTTGCAACCACTAGACCAACGAGGCAGTTTCAATTATTAACAGAGTATGCTGCTGTATGCTATGCTGTAGCCTGTAACTTAGTTTTACTTACCTCATTTACTCAACTGCACTTACTTGTAACCACCTCCTGATGCCATCAATGTAACTCCCTGTGGATTTAATTAATGAGAGCGCTGGTACCCATAACACAAGTTAAATCTTACATTGGGTACCAGAGTTCAAACAAACACTTCATACCGAGACATTGTATAACTACTATTTGTAAGTGTTTACTGTACACCATTTCTTTGAATTTTTTTTATATTTTTTATATACGGTTATTGTTATTTCACATGCAAGCAAGTTTTGAAAATCAAAATATAATTTGAATTACCGAAAGAACAAGGATATAATATTACAGCCTGCGGTTTTATTAATTACCTACTACTTTTAGAGCATGATTCGGGGTAGCTCGCTGCCTGACCAGTCAAGGCCCGTAACGGTGGCGCTGACATCAATGGGCGCGTCGTATTCTGCGGGCACCAGTCGGATGCGGCCGATGCTAGACCATACGGGGAGCGGAGTTGACCTACTAGTAGCGAGCCGGGGTCTGTCGGCGGTGGGTGGAGACTGTATCCCAAGACCCCGGTCAAAGGTTAGCAGAGGAACACCGTGGTGGTTTTAGTCGGTAATAGTACGACACTGGCTCCGTCACCCCGCGGAGTGCGTCAATGAAGATTTCCCCACGTAAAAAAATGGGTTGGTAGAAAAATTACTTCGCTTACGTATGTATTTTCGTGTGCACATACAAATGTATGTACATATTAGCTTTTAATGAAAGAAAGAAAGTAAGTATTCCCACAATGTGTTTCTGTGTCTCCGTTTTATTTTTATTATTTTCTTCTGTCACATGTCAGTAAAGTAGGTAGCAGGTAGCAGTAGGTACCTTTCCGTGGGTAGGATTCCGCAGGTTCCATGTGGTGCCGGACATAAGGAATAGCACCACCCCATCTCTTCTCGTGGGTGTCGTAAAAGGCGACTAATACGTGGGACACTCAGAAAGTTTTGCGAAACTAAAAAAAATTGTTCTATACGTACATATATTTTTATCAAATCTTTTCAAAGTACTTTCCACCAGCCTCTATACAAAGATTCATGCGCCTAAACCAGTTTTCAAAACACTTTTTCCAGTCCGCCGCAGACACCTCGTTTACAGCCTGCTCGAACGCAGCCAGCGCATCTTCCGGCGACGAAAATTGTATCCCTTTGAGCTGATTTTTTATTTTTGGGAATAAAAAGAAGTCACACGGTGCTAGATCAGGGCTGTAAGGAGGGTGACCCAGGAGTTTGACTGGCGTGCTGTCCAGGAAGTCCCTCGTTTTGAGTGCGGTGTGCGCAGGTGCATTGTCGTGGTGGAGCAGTAGCCCGCGGAGCCCTGTGTTTGGTCGCTTGTTGCTTATAACAGAGAAAACTTCTGGCAAACATTTGGTAGTATACCATTCGGCATTAATGCTTCTTTGATCCCGTAAGGGAATTGATACCAAGTGGCCAGTCAAATTAAAAAAGCTAGCGATCAAAATCTTACCCCCGCTTCTAGATCGCTTCACTTTGGTAGGCGTTGGCTCATTTTGAAACACCCAAACAGTCGACTGGCGCTTGGTTTCTGGGTCGTATTGATAAATCCAGGACTCATCACCTGTAACGATGTCGTAAACACGCCGAGACGAGCCTGCTTCAAATTTGTTAAGCATATCACGGCACCATTCCACCCGGGCCTGCTTCTGAGCATCGGTGAGGTTGTGCGGCACCCAGCGTGATACTATCCTCCTCACGCGAAGATGGCTGTGTAGAATCTCGTGAACGCTTCCCGATCCAATCTTCAATATGTGTTGAATCTCCTGATATGTAATTCGCCTATTGTCTTGGATTAAATTTTTCACTGCTAGCACGTTTTCTTCGGCAACAGCCGTCAAAGGGCGACCGCTTCTTTCGTCATCCCCCAAAGTTGGTCGACCGCGCTTGAATTCGTTATACCAACGATACACGGTTGCCTTGGAAGGGCCTTCATCCATGAATGCCATTTGAAGTCTATCGTACGATTCATCCGGTTTCAGGCGACACTTGAAATCGTATAAAATCATAGCTCTAAAATGTTCCCGGCGCAGATCCATATTTCAGTGAGACACAATACTTTGAATTAACTCGCAAAAAATGTGGAGGGAAATTTTGAAATTGGAACTTACTTATTTTTACTTATAAATAATCATATTTTCGAAAAACATTATAACTGGCCAGTCTCCCATATATAAAAACTTTTTTTCGCAATACTTTCTGAGGGGCCTGGTATAAGAGGTTCACCAGAGGATGGGTAGTAGCGTTCTCTGAGTATTTATTCGACCAACTGCGATCGCCAACCCGCCTGCCAAGCGTGGCTATTATGGCATATCCCCCCCTTTTGGGGAGGCCTATGTCAACCAGTGGACGTTTTTCGACTGAAATGATCATACTACTTATCTGTACATACCTCTGTGCTCAAATATTTTTTTCATAAGAGCTGTGTGTACATAAATAAATATTATTGCTATTTTGATAATCTATAATTACTTTACTGGGATTAGTCCCTTTATTCAATAGCCGTAGTTCTAGGTAACAATATTAAATATTATAAATTGATAACAATAGGTATTTCCTTAAACAAACATACTACTATTATTAATACTTCGCTTAGCGGGATATCCAAATATAATCCTGATAATTAGTTTTTGGATAATTTATTATCTACGAAAGATAATACAAAGACCACGTACTCCTTTGTTATCTTTAGTCTCAGTAAAGCAGCTATTATCGAACGCAATGTGTTAATTTATTTATCAGTAACAATAATAATCGATAAATATAACTTTCATTCAACAAAAATGAGAACTCAAACGTTTTTACTTACAATTTTTATAACAAAACAGTGTATTTGTGATGAAACTATTGAAGTTAATTTAAAACAAGGCACAGTTTTAGGTAAAGTAGAAAAAACGCTATATAAAAGACATGATTACTATACATTTAAAGGTATACCTTTTGCGGAAACACCGACCGGAGAATTAAGATTTCAGGTAAGGCCTTTAAATGTATTTTCAAAGTATTTGGGGTAACCAAACCTGTGAAAACACTTAAATATTTGAACGACTCTCTTAGATTTATAGTTAAAATGGAAAGTAAAAAGGGAAACTTAAGATTGGGTTTTTATATAAGGAAAACGGATTTTATTTTACTTGGTCTTGGTCTTTGATAAGTACTTGGGTATGGATTTAGATTTAAGCTTGATTAGTTCATTCACGGTTTTTGAGGTTACTTTTCATGTATTTTAAGAATAATAATATCCTACAATAAAAAACCTAATTATGAAATATATTAAATAAAACATGCTTATCTCATCATAAATATTGTTTCTAGATCTGAAAGGTTTCCCTTCGCCCTATAGAGGCTCACAAAAACATGGCTCATAAAAAATGCTATTCTAAATTCAAAATATTTTCAATTCCAGCCGCCGAAACCACACAGACGTTGGGATGGCAACCTGGAAGCCTTTGAGAACAAACCAACATGCATGCAGTTCAGCTCCAGAATGCGAAATAAGGAACCTTTCGGAATATCTGGCTCCGAAGACTGCCTCTACGTCAGTGTATTTACACCAGACATTAAAGGAAACGCCCCGGTTATAGTGTTTGACTACAATGATAACTTCAGAACATGGTTTAATGGTACGGATACCTATTCTCCTGATTTTTTGGTCGAAGAAGGTGTTATAGTCGTCACTATCAGCCATCGACTATCCATTCTTGGATATTTGAGTACTGAAGATGGTGTTATAAAAGGCAATAATGGTCTGAGAGACTTCATTTTAGGTCTTGAATGGGTTAAAAATAACATAGAACACTTCGGTGGAGACCCTTCTAAAGTAACCTTAATGGGAAGTCGTAGTGGAGCAGCTTTAGCTGATATACTTCTTTATTCAGAAAAAGCTAAAGGTCTATTCTCAGGCGCAATATTTCAAAGTGGGACATCTCTAGAAGCAATGTACTTCTATGACAACCCCAAAAAGAAGGCGTTTCAACTTGGTGGAGCATTAAATATTACAGCAGCTGATAGTAAAGAGTTGTTGGAAGAGCTGCAGAAAATAGATGTCGAAAAAATTCTCCTTGCTGAAATTGATACTCTTGATGATGAACACGCGGATAAATATCAGATAAGTTCGTTTCCCTTTGCTCCCACTATTGAACATGACACCAAAGATGGAATACTCACAACATTACCAGAAAACGGTAAAATAATCAACGATGTGCCCATCATAATTGGATTCAATTCTCGAGAAGGTCTAGATTTAATGTCTTATCTAATTTTTGAACCAAGAATTTTAGAGAACAGTGCAGAAGAAACCATATTACAATTTCCAATAAGGACCAATTTCCGATTCGAACGTGACAGTTCGAAATTCAAGGAAGCTGGACAAGATATTATGAATTTTTATTTGACGGACAAATCACTTCATTATGGGAATATTTTAGAGCATGCTGTGTACGTTGCAGATTCCTTACAGAATTATGCAGTAGATTTGGCTGCTCACAAACTGGCTGGGAGTCTGTCATCTTCTGTTTTTTACTATCTTTTTGACTTCAGAGGTCAGTGGAATGAAAACAGCCAGTATTTGACGACTCGTTCAAGGTCAAGTATAGGTCACTTTGGAGCCACCGTTGGTGATGAATTGTGCTATTTGCTGGTATGCTCTCGGATTAAGAAAGATTATAATAAGCTCCTGAGTTTGCCTAGTGAACAGAGTGAGATTAAAGTGGCAAAGAGGATGGTCCGTATGTGGAGCAATTTCGCTAAAACTAGGTAAGACGATATCTTATAATTATATAGCAGATTTTCTAAGCATGGTGGTTGTGATTACATTAACAATCTCTTATCTCACGTTCATCAGTTGGAGTCTAATCTAATTAGTACGTCACTGCTAAACAGGGGGTTTTACTTTTCTCTGTTTCTTTTCATGTCCCAATGACTGTTACAAAAAATGATCAAAAAAATATTTTCATAATCACCCTTAGAATAACTAGTCATAGAAACTAAGTCCACACTCTAAATTGAAGCCAGAAATGGCTTTGTGTGTCGGCAAATATTTTACGTGCCGCTTGCGGTCACACACCGATTGTTTTTGTGCTTCAACATTGAACGTAGAATGAAACTATTATGTCTTATTACTCTAAGATCGATTGATCGTAGTTGTTGTTGTAAGTAGACAGGAGGACGGTTCTATCTATCCTCTAGCAGTAAAACACTGTTCAAATCGACAAAAGAATGAGGGCTCACACACTTCAGACAATCATTGGTCGACTTTTTGTCGAAGAAAATAGAACACTTGATTCCCTTACTACTAATAACGCACATGTTCTCAAAGGTAGCCCTATAAATCTTTAGTCGGGCTGGCAACCGACCCTAAAGAAGGTTATAAATAAAGGTAAATTATTCTTGATGGCGTCATCAAACATACCTACACGTCATTAACAGATTCCTCACAAAAACTTTGATCAAACGCCATACACCACCCGCGCGCCGCCTTCAATTTGTTATTTTACTTTTGCTAGGTTTATTTCAATTTTGATCAAAAAACTATAAAATAAATTAGCTTGATTTTATAAACTTGAGACTGTTGAAAAAGACAAACATTACATCTCTGCAAACGATATTGAAACAGTCTAAAGGTCTAAAATATATGTTCAAATAAATATTATAATCTCAAAACACCAAATTAATAAATAGGAACAATATTTGACGTTTTATCTTTTTGGTGTAGTTCACAAAACAAAATTACGGTATATAAAAAAATAACTGTAACCCGCTGTTTTCGGTCACAGAGATGAGTTAAAATAAAATATTTGCATTAGACATATGTAGGTATCTAATTATGGTGGAAAAATACTTTTGATATTTAAATAATTAAGGAAGAAGCAAGCAGTACTAAGCTACCACCGCGCATCGTAAGAATTTTAACATAACATAACATCACGCCTGTATTTCCCAGAAGGGGTAGGCAGAGGTGTATAGTACACCCACATTTCGCCAGTTATGTTATAAGTCCCATGTAATAGGGGGCGAGCCTATTGCCACTGACCGGGCACAAATCCAGACTCCGGGCTGCTACTGAGAATTTCCTAATGAAAAAACTCAATAACACTTTTGCCCGACCAGAGAATCGAACCCAGGACCCCACGCTCAGCAGTCGCGCTTGCAACCACTAGAGTCTAGTGGCTAGACCAACGAGGCAGTTCAATATTAAAATAATAATTAATTATTAGTTAAATTTAATACAAAAACTAAAAAAAAACTATTGGAAATTTTCAGGAACCCCACCCCGACGAAAGACGATGAAGTTTTAAAAGGGTTCACATGGAAACCAATAACCAAAGACCCTGATACTAACTACCTCCACATCACCAAGGTACTCCGCATGAAGACCAACCCTCTAGGAGAGAGGAAGAAGTTCTGGGAAGAATTCTTGGAGAAGTATTCTAAGATGGCCGTCGACGGTGTTGTCAAAGATGAACCGAGAGAAGAACTATGATGACTTTTTTGGTCTTTAGTTTCTATTAAAGTTTTAATATTTCCATAGATTATTGTTCCAACATTTACTCAAATTCATGATTATCTTGATTTTTACATCAAGCTTTTTGCATTGTCCCCCATACGCTCCATTTCCCTGTTCTTCGTCGAATGTAATATCGTAATATTTTTTCACAAATTAATTATTTATATTATTGATATTATATTAGCTTTACATTCCGTACCTTACTGTAGCTATTTCTGCCGCCAATGCATTGCTGTGTCCTGGTGTGAAGTCTCGTGCCTCAGTTTGGCAAACAAGACTTGCAATAGCAATAGAGAAACAGCCTAGGCGGTATTGCAGTTGTTATGGGCAAAGATAATCGCTTAACATCAGGTGGTTATTTAGAAAGAAAGAAACGCTGAACGGTCACGATACTTCGCGGTGGTACATTTTGTCGGCAAAGTCCCTTGCACGAATCCTGCTACATTACACGTACCTACCGCTGCCATCGAACATTGAGTGCAGGTGATTTTAGCCCTAGTGATGGATCACCGGAAAGATTTCTGACTGTACCCACCGTAAAGTGATTCTGTTTTTCTTTTGTTATTGTGTACAATAAATCTTTTTTAACCGACGAAATAAAGGAGGAGGTTCTCAATTCGACGCGTATCTTTTTTTTTATGACCATGCACGCATAACTTTGTACAGAGTAGTCCGATTTTGATGATTCTTTTTTTAATGGATAGGGTATATCTCGAAGTTGGTTCGATTTAAATTTTAAAATCAAAATCCACTCCTAAGGGTAGGAAAAAAGGGGATGAGTGCTTGTTCACCCGCTGAATTCTTACCTGTTAACCGATTCTGTTGAAACTTGGCAAATATAAATTTAGTTCACTAGTAGTGACACTACAACATAATGGAGACCTGGAGTTAGATCTTTTTAACAAAAAATGTATCCGACGAAAACATAAACTGAAAAGCGAAAAATGAAGCTTATAGTCTTAATAACTATTCTCCTAATTAAACTAATGTAAATAACTAATTATGAGTCGGCGCCAAACAAACAATCAACGAAGATCATTAAATTACTTTAAAGAAATAATAAAAACAAAATAACATCAAATAGGTACAACGTGAAATTTTCAACAATAAACAATAATTTTACAAACATGCGTTCTCCGCTCGACCACTTGCAAGTTGCACGCACTTTGCTTGTTTGTTTGGCGCTGACTCATAATTAGTTATTTAAGTATATTAGTTTAGTTAGGAGAATAGTTATTAAGACTATAAGCTTTATTTTATTTTTCGCTTTTCTAAAGTCGAAATAGAACTTCAATTTACAAAAAACGCAATCATTTTTGAATTTCATGGTGTATACATTTTATTATAACATAAAACCAGGTATGCAGATCAACTTTCGCAGAAACCTGTTTTTATAGGTACAGTAAGTACATAAGTATTAAGTATAATAGTTATGTATATAAGATCCGGCTGTGTGTGAAGTTCCTTGCAAAGAATAGACTCTCTACCCGTAGGTAATAAGTGTCGAAAAATGAGAAAATTGCTAGCAGCTTTCTTGTGTTCAATGAATGACAACAAACTACAATAAATTTTGCAAATGTGCTTATGGAAGTCTATGGCATGGGCATTCACTGCAGTGCTCACTTTATTTCTCACATTCAAGAGTATATAATCAGTATGTCTCACATACCCTCGAGAAGACACAGGGTTGCCCGTTTTCCATAATGGTAATTCATCAGTACTGAAATCTAGCAGCTAGCGTCACCTGTTACCAATTAGAGAACTACATTGTGTATTTTCAAGTCTCGAACATAGATGGCGTTAATATACATTTTCATTCGAAAACTCAATTATCTTTTCATTTTCTTACGTTACTGATGTGTAAAATCTTTACTTTATTGAATTCCTTTTTACATAAGGGCTGTGAGGAAATATTGCCATAATAACGAACGACCCTTTATAAAATGATTGATGACTTGGCGTTCGCAATAGATAGGCTATCTAGTTTTCATAAAACCTATCAAAATTAAAGGATAATTAATTTAATTTGGTTTGATTATTTGAACTACATTCGGTGATATTTTTGGCAAAGTAGCTCTGAGTCTCGGGTTCGATCCCTGCACGAATCAAATATTAGCATGGCCTACAGATCTGCTTCAGTGTAGGTGAATGTGCATTTGAAGAACATTAATTTGTCATTAAATTCCGGAGGATATCGATACGATATCTTTTTTCCGGTTCATGTACCAATTATGTTGGGGTCGACTTCCAGTCTAACCAGATGCGGCTGAACATCAGTATTTTACACGGAGCGACTTCCATCAGCCCCCGCAACCCAGTCACTGGGTAATAAGTCCGACGTCTTTAGTTTAGACCAGTTGTCAGACTATCGGGCTTCTGACTTCCCGTAACGACTGACATAGATGCAACGAAATGGTCACCCATCCAATGACTGGCCGCAATTAGCGCAGCTTTACATCGCAGATATTTCAATCCACGCGATTATTGGTTAGCCACGAGCCCCTCGGAAAAAAATCTATAGTGCAGGGTATTAAAAAAAAAAACGGGTTCTCACCGGTCCATTATACATACAGTATAGGTGTAACAAAAACCCTGTTATTCCTGTAAGTTACGTCAGTGTAATAATTAGAATTTATTACATTATGGCTACGTTATCAGATGGGATAGGACACAACACATTTGCAAAAATTCTTCAATAAAAATAATCAAATTAAATATTCAAAAAGTATAATCACTTTCAATTTACAATCAATCATCATCATCATCATCATTTCAGCCGAAAGATATCCACTGCTGGACATAGACCTCCCCCAAGCATATGTATACAATCAATAATGATTTAATATTGAATTTGATTATTTTTATTGATATAATCACTGAGTGAGTGAGTTTTGAGTGATATAATCACTTTCAATTTACAATTAATAATGATTTAATATTTAATTTGATTATTTTCATTGAAGAGTTTTCCAAATGAGTTGTGTCTTTATGTATGAATATCGATTCTGATAGCTCACAGGAACAACAGGGTTTTTGTTACATGTTATACAACGTTTAACCGAAAGGGTATATCTATCCAAAAGGGGTTAAGAGCATATCTGGTAGATCTGGTGTAGAATCTCTATGCATAACTTCAGCTTATAATAAATTACTCGAAAAATTGTGCTACATTTTTGATTTCATAAATTTATTGAATTCAAATAAAAACAAACGTGTCACTGCACTGCGAGGGTCATCATCTTTTCACGTCATTTGCTAATAGGTGCTAGTGATGTGTATATTTCAATTTTGAATGTTTGGTTTCATATATTGGAATTTCTCCTATGTTCCTAACATGTAGATGTCAATAGTATAAATGTGAAAGTTTGTGGAGATGTTTGGATGTTTGTTACTCAATCAAGCTGTGAAGGCTGAACGGATTTGGATGAAACTTGGCGTACAGATGGAACATAACCTGGATTAACATATTATAGGCTACTTCTAACCCGAGCAGATAAACAGTACCCGAGGGATACGCGATAAACGAAATCTACGAAGCAAAACCGCGGGCATAAGGTAGTAGGATTTAAAACCCTTGCCGTATAATTTGTTATCATACAAATAAGCCGTGCCCTTGATACATATAACGTGGATATGACAATACGACATTAAATGATAACACGGTTATTACTATTCTCCAGGAGCATTTTAAACGCGTCAATAAGTTGTTTATCGGAAATCAAAAAAAGTAAATAAATAAATAAAATAGATATTGAAATAACGAAATAATAAGTAACACCGTTTGTAATCATTTGTAATCATTGAGAAAGAGACTTTAAAATCATACGGATTTGCACAGCTCTTTGACCTAACGATCTTTGCCTAGAACATTCAAAATTAATAAAATTTAAATTATTTCCTGTGGCTTAACTATTAACTGGATTTGATTGATTTTTTGTGTACGATCAGAGAACGTGATACTCTGAACGTGGTTTTATTTAATGTCATATTGTCATCTCCACTTTGTATATACCCTTTCCGTTACACATTGTATGCATATAGGTAATAATTATTGTCATCATCATCATCATTTCAGCCGAAAAACGTCCATTGCTGGACAAAGGCCTCCCCCAAAGGATATGCTATAATCGCCACGCTTGGCAGGCGGGTTGGCGATCGCAGTTGGTTGTTTTTTGGTTGTATAATTATTGTATAAAGTGAATAATCAACATCACTCTCGTTAACCTGTTAATTAACGGTTCAGAAATATTTAAACAACGTCACTAAAATAAACTGTTCAACAATAAACATTAAAGAGTGGAAAGTTTAATTTATTGTGTAGGTATTTTATATGAAAGTTATGTTTTTTGTGAAAGGCACATAAATGCATGACTGCAGCAATTAAAGGTTGTATGTCCACTACAGGAAAGGCGATGTTTTATCGCTTTGATCCTAATTAATACATAATAGTTCCGTGTGGTGTCGGACGTAAAGAATTGCACTACCCTATGTCTTCTCATGGGTGTCGTAAGAGGCGACTAAGGGATTCACCAGAGGATGGGCAGCAGCGTTCTCTAAGTATTTAACAAACCAACTGCGATCGCCAACCCGCCAGCCAAGCGTGGCGATTTTGGCATATCCCCCCTTTTTGGGAGAGGCCTATGTCCAGCAGTGGACGTCTTTCGGCTGAAATGACGATGATGATGATGATCCTAATTAATTAAGATGATGAAGTTTTTTGGATGAATACATATTTTGCAACACGATAAAGGCTCAAATTAAGGTGACTGACCAATGTAAAAAGAGCGATGTGTTATTGCATTGACGAAACATTTGTCATTGATTTTTAATTAAATTGAATTTCTTTTAAATCTATTTGCTTTGCTGAACACGAACGTATAGGTATCTTGTATCTATTTTTTTCTTGTATCACTATGTAACCACCCATATTTGCTAAATAAAATACCTTTTATCTTTATAATTGCATGATGTAACTATCCCTGAGTAGGTAACGAAGTGCCATATAATTGGACCTAATAGTCCAATTTTGAAATAATCTACATGATTAGCATAGACCAAGTAAAAACTCATGATTAGAAAAAAATTGACAATAGTTTTATCGGTAACCATGGATTTTATACGAAACAATAATTTTAATAATCAAACTAATTTAGTACTAGGACAGGATCAAACAGGATGAAAAGGTTTTTTCTGCAATGGACGTATAGCTCCATCCTTCTTTGCACCGGAAAAATGATGGTTTTAACAACTCATAATACGGCCCCAGGGCGGGAGCGGCGCTGTTTGCCAGCGGGCCCGCACTCATATTTGGTGTGTCGTGTTTCATATTGTTCCTTGTGTTACAACGTGAGCGGGCCCGTCTTGAACCTGCGCTGCTACTGTCCTGCTTTTAGTCTGTATGGGCCTTTTTTAGCATTAGCATATCATCAACTGTGCGCCACCTTAACACTGATCGCGTTAATGTAGTCAGTTATATAATCTTGTAAGTTACGCACCTAACCGACCGGTTGAACCGGTCGTTAAGGTATCGCAGTAATACGTAAGCGGCCGGCTCTATAAACAAACCTTCAAATGATGCAGAAAATGACGTGGAATACGAAATAAAGTGAATTAGTATTTTATACAAAACTAGCAGTGCTCTTGCGGCTTTGCCTGAGTAAAAAGTTTTAATATAAATAAATATATAAATAAATATTTTTTTGGGACATTTAACACAGCACCACACTGAAAAAAAAGAATTGTTGAATGTACTAAAGTAGCGTAGGTTGACTAATGAACTGCCATAGTCAACCCTTTTCATAGTTAATTTTACTATAACAAGAGTGAATTTAACAAAATCCACTTTGTTGATTTTACATAACAAAACAGATTGACTAAAACTATTTTAAGTATAGTAAAATTTATCAAACAAATATTTGAATACACTAAAGAATGTTTGTAAAATACTTTCGTAAGAGTTCTCTAAATTTCCAACAGGTGACGATACTAAATTTGTTCGTAACACTAACAAATAAGAAAGTTGATTTTACTTGACACAAATCATGAGATACGTTTAATATAATTAACACTAGAAATATGTACATTTTACACAAGCTTGTCAATAAAATCAACAAAGAAGTTTTGTTTAAACAACAGTACGAGTTTCGCAACACAGTTCTCCAGATATCCGATAGGTGTCGCTTGCTACTCTACTAAAGTTGTTCGTAAAATCTAACAAATTGGAAGATTGATTATACTTGACACAAATTATGAGATGCATTTAATATAATTGACATTAGAAATATGTTAATTTTACGCAAGTTTGTAAATAAAATCAACAAAGAACTTTTGTTTATACAACAGTACGAGTTTAGCAAAACAGTTCTCCAGATATCCGATAGGTGTCGCTTGCTACTCTACTAAAGTTGTTCGTAAAATCTAACAAATTAGGAAATTGATTTTACTTGACACAAATTATGAGATACATTTAATATAATTGACGTTAGAAATATGTTAATTTTACGCAAGTTTGTAAATAAAATCAACAAAGAACTTTTGTTTAAACAACAGTACGAGTTTAGCAACACAGTTCTCCAGATATCCGATAGGTGTCGCTTGCTACTCTACTAAAGTTGTTCGTAAAATCTAACAAATTAGGAAATTTATTTTACTTGACACAAATTATGAGATACATTTCATATAATTGACATTAGAAATATGTTAAGTTTACGCAAATTTGTAAATAAAATCAACAAAGAACTTTTGTTTAAACAACAGTACGACAACACAGTTCTCCAGATATCCGATAGGTGTCGCTTGCTACTCTACTAAAGTTGTTCGTAAAAACTAACAAATCGGAAGATTGATTATACTTGACACAAATTATGAGATATATTTAATATAATTGACATTACAAATATGTACATTTTACACAAGCTTGTCAATAAAATCAACAAAGAACTTTTGTTTAAACAACAGTACGAGTTTAGCAACACAGTTCTCCAGATATCCGATAGGTGTCGCTTGCTACTCTACTAAAGTTGTTCGTAAAATCTAACAAATTAGGAAATTGATTTTACTTGACACAAATTATGAGATACATTTAATATAATTGACGTTAGAAATATGTTAATTTTACGCAAGTTTGTAAATAAAATCAACAAAGAACTTTTGTTTAAACAACAGTACGAGTTTAGCAACACAGTTCTCCAGATATCCGATAGGTGTCGCTTGCTACTCTACTAAAGTTGTTCGTAAAATCTAACAAATTAGGAAATTTATTTTACTTGACACTAATTATGAGAAACATTTCATATAATTCACATTAGAAATATGTTAAGTTTACGCAAATTTGTAAATAAAATCAACAAAGAACTTTTGTTTAAACAACAGTACGACAACACAGTTCTCCAGATATCCGATAGGTGTCGCTTGCTACTCTACTAAAGTTGTTCGTAAAATCTAACAAATTAGGAAATTTATTTTACTTGACACTAATTATGAGAAACATTTCATATAATTCACATTAGAAATATGTTAAGTTTACGCAAATTTGTAAATAAAATCAACAAAGAACTTTTGTTTAAACAACAGTACGACAACACAGTTCTCCAGATATCCGATAGGTGTCGCTTGCTACTCTACTATAGTTGTTCGTAAAAACTAACAAATCGGAAGATTGATTATACTTGACACAAATTATGAGATATATTTAATATAATTGACATTACAAATATGTACATTTTACACAAGCTTGTCAATAAAATCAACAAAGAACTTTTGTTTAAACAACAGTACGAATTTAGCAACACAGTTCTCCAGATATCCGATAGGTGTAGCTTGCTACTCTACTAGAGTTGTTCGTAAAATCTAACAAATTAGGAAATTGATTTTACTTGACACAAATTATGAGATACATTTCATATAATTGACATTAGCAATATGTTAAATTTATGCAAGCTTGTGAATAAATTCAAAAAAGAACTTCAGTTTAAACAACAGTGCGAGTTTAGCAAAACAGTTTTCCAAATGTCCGACAGGTAAAGCTTGCTAATCTACTAAAGTTTAAAGTTGTTCGTAAAAACTAACAAATTGGAAGATTGATTTTACTTGACACAAATTATGAGATACATTTAATATAATTGACATTAGAAATATGCTAATTTTACGCAAGCTTGTAAATAAAATCAACAAAGAACTTTTGTTTAAACAACAGAACGAGTTTCGAAGTCAGTTCTTCCCGACGAAAGTTTCTGTCGGTTATTAAAAAAAAAGTTGATGTTCCATACATTTTGACCGCGTGCGTAGGTATTGCACTTTTCTGTGAAACTGATGTTTTTTTTTTGATAACCGACGAAAAATTTCTTCGCTAGAGGGTCTACAATCGTGTGCTGAATTCACGGTTAAGTACAGTTTGCGCGTCGATGTCCCTGCCACCCTGTATATTTGAAAAGTGCTTATTAGGCCCTTTCATTTGGTACCCATTTTTTTTTAACAAAACGTCAGATATCCTATAATATTACAAATGCGAAAGTTTGTGAAGATGTTTGGATGTTTGTGACTCAATCACGCTTATGCGTCTATCTATCCACGATTTACCCTACTAGAGATAGGAATTTGACATTAGCTCGATACAAAATATGTCAAATTTCTATCTCTAGTAGGGTAAATCGTGGATAGATTGGATATTAATTTTGGCCGTTAGGTACCTACATTTTATCTCGGAAAAGGATTGGAGGATTGGTAGGATTAAACAAGATACTATAGAGCTGAAACAAGATATGAGAATTCCGGCGAAGATGTATGGGAAGCCACTTGAGCTTTGTACGAAATTCAGAAATGTGATCATATTTACGCAAGCCAAATATAAATCATATGCAAAAGTTTTGAAGTCGCTCAAGTTTATCTAGTTGTGCCTCAGTGAGATCGAGATAACTGACATCAGCATAGTCAAGGATAGGAAGTAAAAGAGATTGCGCAAGCGCAGTTTTAGTGGCAGTTGGAAGAAAGTTCCGCAATCGTCTCAAAAATTTGGCAGATGCAAAAATTTTGCGACTTACGTCCTGCAGCTGTGGACCCCAAGAAAGATGTTTGTCAATCCAAACCCCGAGGTTCTTGACTTTTTCGCTTATCGGAATAGCAATTCCGTTGAATTTTACCTGGGGAAGCTGCGACCAGTTTATCTTGGAGATCATCCGTATCAAAAGTATTCTGTTAATCCAGATCATATTCTATATGTGTGCGAAATTTCATCCAAATCCGTTAAGCTTTTTATGTGTGATTGAGTCACAAACATCCAAACATCTAAACATCCAAACATCTTCACAAACTTTCGCATAGGTAATTATAATATTAGTAAGATTAAATATCAACAACCCAACCCGCCTGCCAAGCGTGGCGATTATGGCTTATCCCCCCCTTAATTGGGGGAGGCCTATGTCCAGTAGTGGACGTCTTTCGGCTGAAATGATGAAGATTAAATATTAAAAAAGTAGCGATTTTACTCTAATACCAATATACCTACCTACATGTTACTTAATTAAAATGTTGATTTTACGAAACATCTTTGAGTTTTTACTAAACTTTATTGTCATTTGACGTGACGTCATATTACCAACCTACATGTTACTTAATTAAAATATTGATTTTACGAAACATCTTTGAGATTTTACTAAACTTTAACGTCATTTGACGTGACGTCATACCTATTCTTCCAAATATTCGCGTTGCGTTCGCGTTCTCGACTCGATTTTTTTATTTTATTTTTTAATTTATTCATGACCATGGATACATGTCCTTCAGTCGTAATCATTGAACATATTATACTTATATCCTAGTAAAGTGATGAAAACTTTACTTTCTCGACTCGATACGACTTAGAGTTGCCAGATTAACACCTCTCCGCCCTTTTTAATTTTATTATAAGTAATTTGACGTAGGTAATGACGGGAATAATTTTGACTAAAATTAAACGTTTTTAGGGTTCCGTACCCAAAGGGTAAAAACGGGACCCTATTGCTAAGACTTCACTGTCTGTCTGTCTATGACCAGGCTGTATCATAGGCTGCTGTATGATAGCTAGGCAGTTGAAATTTTCGCAGATGATGTATTTCTGTTGCTGCTATAACAACAAATTCTAAAAACAGAATAAAATAAATATTTAAAGGTGGCTCCCATACAATAAACGTGATTTTTTGCCGTTTTTGCTCGATATTAATAACGATTGGTACAGAACCCTTTGTGCACGAGTCCGACTCGCACTTGGCCGATTTTTTAGACATTTTGTGTACCTACTGATCATATCATGTCCGGACGTTTTTAGCGTGACAAATAGTATTCCTGTAGATTTTGGGTTGTAGGTACCGTGTTTTCGCGTCCGCATAAGTTTTTTTTTAATTTTCATGATATTTTGACACTACTGAACAAGATAAGAAAGGGTGTCGCGCTGACACCCTTGAGCGTTTCGTATAAAACTCATAATTATGCCAAGAAGCTACCGCCATTAGATAAACTTCTGATTTTAAGATTTATAATATCATGAAAATAAAATCAAAAAACTTTTATGCGGACACGAAAACATGCTTCTCCCTCATTTGTTCCGAGCATCTACAGAAATAACGTAAAATCTAAATAATGGAAATGAAGTACAGAAAATATGGTCAATACCATTTCTAAATACATTTTGGACTGAAAAAAATGCCAAGGCATGTTAATCGTGCGATTTACCCGATGAAGTAATCGTAAATAAAACATATAATTTTGTTGGATTTTTGGCGGAAAAATTCCAACTTGCATAGCGGAATTCAAAATATCTCGTTGGCAACACTGTTCTCGGTCGGTCGGTTGTCGGCACAGAGTACTTTTATAGTTGTCGGGGCGTGCGTGTGTGACACGTGCGCGGTGCTCTGTGTTGGATTAGTTGGATATAATCATTCATAGTTACGCTAGAGTAATAGTAGTTCATAGTGGGTGAAAATGGACTCGACGTCACAAAATACGTTAGGATTTACATTAGACTCCAAGTTCGCGATAGCACTTCTCGATTCCTGGGGAGTCTCGAAGGAAACACAAGCTGTATTTCAAGGTAAGTTCTAAGTTCCTACTTATTATCAACTTAGAATGGTAGAATAGGTACCTTCGCCCTAACAGGTCAGTCTTATCGTAAAGTACGCGGTCGCCATCCAACGGCGGCTGCCTGTTCTATGTACCTTGCCTATTGCCACTGCAAGCTGGTTTGCTATTCTGCAAGCTAAGTTGGTAACCTGCAGATCTCCTTATTTCTGATTTAAACGCGCAGTAACTCCAAACATAGCTCGTTAGATAGTCCTTGACCTTTAATATGACACCCTAGTTAGCGAATATCTGTCTGATAACCACAAAATATTGTATTTTTTTGTATCTAAAGTATCTACCTACACACCGCATATTATTTGATACAAATATTAATATGTAATATAACTAGGCAGATACTTTAGATAAATGTTTTCCAAATTTTAATATCACTCCCTGGGCCCTGTTTAATAAATGCTACTAATTGTAAATTGTAATTGTATACAAGCTACAAATCTGCAAGTTTCTGTTTAATAAATAATACAACTTACTTAAATAGCATTTGTAATATAAAATATTTGTAAGATTTTTATGTGCAAAATTCTCACTATTTGTTGTGTTTATTAAGCAGTACTTGTAGTACAATTCAACAACATTTTACAAAATTGTAGGATTGTAACGTTTATTAAACAGGACCCTGCCCTGCCACCAAATACAAATTTGGTGATGTCAAACTGGGAAATTACCAAATTATTGTTTCCTTCTTTTTTTAGAATATGACTTGGATGTATTTTGCATAGAAAATATTTCTGATTCAGATATAAATGAGCTGATTCCAAAATCAAGAATAAAGGATAGAATTAAATTCAAGGCTGAATTAGCTCAATTTAAAAATGAAAATAAATCCCTGGTGAGTATTTTGAAGTATATACCTATTATTGTACCTACTTTCCAGAATGTAGCAAATGAGCCTTTAGGCTCGGTAATCTCAAGCACAGGCTTTGCTTGTTTTAAAACTGATTGATTTGTTCATATTATTTTGTTTTTGTAGGTACTATAAGAGAAAAGAAGTAAATAAACTACATATATATTACTAGCTTTTCGCTGCGGTTTCACCCACATTAATTTGAAAATGTCCAGCGGTTGTATGTAGCGTGATGATATATATTTATTTATTTAATTCTTTATGCAAAACAGGGTACAAAGGCGGTCTTAACGCCATAGGCGTTCTCTACCAGACAACCTTAGGGTAATGCAGAGACAAAGAATAAGGTAGATGCACCAGTAAAGTAGTAAAATATGTTTCGTACAACGACTTATAATTACATATAATAAAAATAGATAAATACCTAAGTAAATTATACATATAATAAAATATACATATTATACATACCTACATATATAACTATATATAGCCTAAAGCCTTCCTCAAATAATGGACTATCCAACACAAAAATAATTTTTCAATACAAACCAGTAGTTCCTGAAATTAGCGCGTTCAAACATACAAACAATCAAACTCTTCAGCTTTATAATATTAGTAAAGATTATTATTTTAAAGATTTTTAGTTTTGGTAGAAATGTTACTTTTTTTTTTTTTTTTTTTTTTTCGTGGGGAAATCCTCACGGACGCACTCCGCCCGGGGAAGGCGGAGCCAGTTTCGGACTCTTACCGACTAAAACCACCACGGTGTTCCTCTTCCAACCATTGGCCGGGGGTGTGGGAAACTTATAGTCGTCCAACCATCCCCGGCAGGTCCCGGCTCGCCACTAGTAGGCGAGCCCCTTCTCCCCGTGCGGCATCATCGGCCGCACCCTTCTCTTGACTGGCGCGCGCGGAACACGACGCGCCACCGTCACGGGCCTTGACTGATCGGGTGGCGGGCTACCCCGAGTCCGCCGCCCGCAGGCCCACTCCTAGGGTGGCTGGAGGTCGGCGTACGCCCTCCTGCGACGCCCGGTCCGTCTCCTGCGGGTGGGGAGGGAGGTCGTTGCCTCTCGAACCCTCTCCGCCGCCTCCTTAGCGAGCATCACCTCCTCGCAAAAGGAGACGACGCCCTCCCAAGCGTTCTCGCTCCCAACCATAGCCAAAACAACAGCCGGAAGCGAGAGATCGCTGCCGCCTACTGCAGTTATAAGGTCACGGCGCTGCGTGGCCCAAGCTGGGCATTCCGCCAGTGTGTGCTGCGCCGTGTCCTCAAGGCAGCTCCCGCAGTGATGACACTCGGGAGTCGGCTCCCGGCCTATGCGACACAGATACTTCCCGAAGCAACCGTGCCCCGAGAGTATCTGCGTCAGCCGGTAGGTGAGGGCGCCATAGCCCCTCTCCAGCCACTCCTCCATGACGGGCCTTACCGCCGCTATTGCGGCGTGCCCTTGGTAGAAATGTTACTAATGTATCTCAGATCAACTGCTCTTAATAGTATGAGCACTGATCCAGCTGGAGTCAACTTGAAATTGTTTTTTCACATTAATAAAAAAATAAATAACATAGGTATCTTATCTTAATTTTTACAGAAAACATGTTCTTTAGACACAGAATCAATAGAATCAGATAAGGATTCTATGGGGCATGTGGGCAACGATTATAGTTCTGCGGCTAGTGGCTGTTCTTGTGCTACTTCGAACGAAGAGGTTAGTTTTTTACACTTTATTTTGAAATTGCCTTGTTAATAACAGATACCATAAATACCTACTACAAAATTAAATAAGTTATCTATTAAAAAGCCCGCCCTATGTTGTTCCTGCTACAAATGGCCATAATACTAGAAGAATTTCCCTGCTGTATGGCTATGGCCAGTTTTCCAGGAGTGAGTCAATGTTATTGCCTTTTTGTGTTTGTCTTTTTTCGTTACCTATTTTTTTTCTTCCAATTTTGTAAGTTAGTTTGGTCATAGGATTAAGAACAGTCAGGAAATATGGAAGAACTAATAAGGTCAATCGACAAAAAACTCATGAAATTCACTTGTAAGTACTTATGTTGTATGTGTGTTGGGGTACTTACCTATGTTGAACTTGATTTCTTTTTTTGTGAAAAAGAATTTGTCCGTACTTTCACATTTATGTTTTTGATTCAATTCAATTCAATTTCTTCATTGCAAATCTTTTAATTATCATAAATTATTATGTATGCACGATTAATTCTTTATTTTTTAATAAAAAAATCAAAGTGGTCACAGGATCTGTACCATAATAGCCGGAAACCCAGCGGCTTAGACTCGTTAGATTGGTTTTGAATAGCGCTTTGTGATGAGTGATGTTCAGGATTTGATGATGGATGGAGCCAGAAACTCACTGTGTTTGGGCTCGTTAGAATGGTTTTGAAGAGCACTTTGTGATGAAGTAAAGTGATGTTCATGGTCTGACGATGAATGGAGTCGGAAGGTGGCCACAGGATCTGTGAACCCTGGTAGCCGGAAACTCACTGTGTTAGGGCTCGTTAGATTGGTTTTAAAGAGTGCTTTGTGATGAGGTGATGTTTCGGGTCTGATGATGGAGCCAGAACATGGTCCCAGGATGATGTATTGTGATTTTTATTTCCCAGTGAGTCGAATTTGATTCCATGTCTGTAGTGAAGTTAACTTTGATTTCATATCTTTTTTTATCCATATCTTTCCAATTGATAGTTTTATTGTTTTTTTTTAATTTACTTAGTGTTATTACAAAAGATTTTTAAACACTTTAACTTAGACGCCTGTTTAAATGTGATGTTGTCTCTTTCAAACAATATTGTCAAAAAATTTACAGCATTGTTTAAATTTTTTTTGTAATAACACTGACTATTTTTACCATTTCTGTGTATAAGTCCTATTTTTTTTTCTCCCACTAGTCTTTTAATTTAAAAGAAATTCTGAAGACCACTAGTATCGGACAAATATGCCTTCAGTATATGAACAAGAAGATTGATGATACAACTATAAGAAACAATTTATTAAAATGTATTATAGAATACTTCATAAAAAGGAAGGGTTCGATGGATGCAAAAAATTATGAGGACATGTCCAGTCAAATTGTTAAATTTTTCCCATTCGAGTCGAAGGTTATATTTTTATTGCAAACATATTTTGGTATGGTAGATTGATTAGATAATAGTATATTGGTTCTACTCTAGTAGTATTATGGTAATATAGTAACAGTAGTTGTATAGTATGGATAGCATACCATGTATAGTCTTGAATTTTCTCGGATTGTGCGCACTCTTCCCATTTGCAACTCGTCGCCAGGGCTCAGAAACGTTATTTAAAATAATGTTTTTAAATGTTTCAGTTTTTCCTTCAGTGTTCCAGATCAATAACCAGATTGTTGCAAGGAGCGCTTACACTGGAAATAAGGTATTTTCCAAATTTTTAAAAACCGTTTATTTTATTAATTGGTTTCATGGAGAAAAATACATTAATTAATTTATTTATTTTATTTTTCTGTTGGATCGTTCGTCCCAATCTTTAAATATATATAAGCGGTTTTCAAATATTTGAAAACTACCCTATTAAAATTGCTCTGCTACCTATCAGCAATTTTGGTCGATGAGAATATCAAGTAATGGGTAATATCTGAAAAAAAATCAAATTGGAATTTACTACATTACAAACAATTTTTCAGGATGCATATTATGTTCATATTAGAAAATATGGGAAGTCATATATTCCAGCAAGAGGGAAATTGGTAGACCGGTACCATAACCAAAGAAGGATTTTAAGAAAATCAGGACTCATAAAGAAACACGAAACATCCACCATTACCATAACTGAAACTCATGAAGGTATATTATTCAACATTTCAACTTTGCACTATCGGGTTCGAAAATCATTTTGCTTGTATGAAAAATCGTTTAGTCGCATTAAGTCCACTTCGCATTTGGTCCACTTTCCGAAAACACGTCTCTTTCGCAGTTGGTCCATTTCGCAGAAAAGGTTAGCTTCTATATTTTCAATCACTTTATATTATTTTTATTTTTTTCCTTTTCTTATTATGTCGCAGTAAAAATAAAAATCTGACATTTGCAGAATATGAAAAAAAGAAGAAAAAAACATTTACCTTTTCCCATATTTATGTGAAATATTATCAAATGGGAAATAACAATCTGCGAAATGGACCAAATGCGAAATGGACGTTTCGCGAACTGGACCAAGTGGATCAAATGCGAAGTGGACGTGATGTGCCTAAATGCCGCTCCGAACGGGCAACCAGTAGAATCGCTCGGACCGCGGTTACCCGCAGCCTCGGCGGGTTGCGCCCGCGCGCTCTGCGATCGGTTGGCGGGCGACCGCGGTGGAACTCAACTAAACAATCTGCTTTGTGAGTTCTTATCTTAACGTCTCACATTCACAGTTTTACGAGTTCAATTTTAATGGACATAGAATGTTATTTGTTTAAGAGCCCCAAAATGTATCACTTGAAGATCTTAATAATATGAAGCTATGGTTGAAATTTAATAAAGAGCCTTGGGTAGATGTTGTGGAGAAGTGGAAACTAACAAGGACATTGCGAAAAGAAGATTTATCTGGAAAAGATAAAACCATCCAGGACTTATTTAATGAGTGGGCTTCAATCAAAGCAAGCTTGGGCTACAAACTTGTTCGTATAATTTATTATTAAATATTTAATATATTTTTTAAATATTTAAGTTTTTTGTTTTTTTATATGTTTTTTTTCAATATTTATGCTTGACAAAATTCGACCTTATGATATTATGCTTTTAGAATTTTTGATAATAAATATTATGCTAATTGATATTTATGCCATTTAACAGTATAGGTTTTATGTTTAAGACAAAAAATTATGCGTAGGTAATCATTCAATTTTATTATTTTAGGTTGAATTAGATTTTGAATTCATGTACCCAAACCATGACCTAGAATCGTTCAAAAAGTGGCCAATATTCATGGAAAAAGAATTGCCAATTTACAGTAAAATAAAAAGTTACGTGGATAATCTGAAAACTTTGAACGACGATAGTACCACACCAGGTCAGTAGGTACTAATTTATTTTCATTATATTAAATAATAAACAGATAATAGACAGTCCTCATTTTTACAGGCTTAGCTTTATAATAATTTTTAACTCCTTCCAGATGTGAGAGATTATGTTTACCTAAAACTGATGAGTTCGAAGATGCCACCCACCATTAAAATTCCAGTTAAAACCGAAGAAAAGAAGAAAAAATATTATAAAGCATTGCTGAATCAGAAAAGGCTTTCATTTTACATGTCGCGGTAAGTAAATAAAGTGCGCAATAAATTAAAAAATAAATAATACAAAGTATTTACCTGTGGTAGCCGATTCGTTTTTTTCTTATTATGACTTGCTTTTTGGTGAAGGAAGACATCGTGAGGAAATCAGCATTAGTTTACAGGCAATGGGTTCAGTGTAGTAGATTATTTATGACTCAGAACATCTTTTATATTTGTATTTGTTCAACCTTGTATTTGTTCTATTACAGAATCAGAGCGAAATAGTAACAAAGATCAAGCTGCGTCAGGATGAACACTTGGCCAAAGGACTTACTTGCCAACCACTGATAGTCGTGGTAGGGTCATCGATGGAAGAAATAACCGATTACTATGTCCATTATGAATCAGTCATTTATAAGATCGACACCCTACTAAAAGCAGTAGATGTATGCTTTAAAATTTTCCATGTTTTCAATTTAGAGTACCCGACAGAGTGTGTTAACGTGTGGACCTTTATCCAAAAATATTTTTACGGAATTGATTGCAAATCTGATTTAAAAAAATCAAGTGTAGCTTGTTTTATGGCAGATCTGTCTTAAAACCTTTTTAGACTGAAATTTCTATTTTGTGCCAAACATTTTATTTTGTACATAATCCAAAGACATTTTTAAGGAATTGATGATAAAAAAGTCTAATTTGTTTCCATCGTACCTATAGTTTATTTAAACATGTTTATTTGATTTATGTGTTCGTCTGTGTGAAACGACTATACGAGTGTTGAGTAACTAGTATTATCATACTACGCCGTGACATTTCCAACATGGTACCAGAGCGTGGTTAATATGATAAGTAGGATTTGACTGTAAGAATTATTTAGCATATTTTGATAAAACTTAGAAATATTTTTTGTATGTATTGATATAGTATAAAGCTGAATTGTAACTGCGTTAGGTGTAAACTTACCAATAATGTTAAGTAATATAATATTAAGGTTTTGCATGGCGTTGGTATGTTGGACATTGTGGGCGGATAATTCTTTATTTTTATTGCAGAATGGGTCAGCATATTTAACTACCCTTAGAGTCACATGATTGAAGATGATCCCTTCTGGACATCCTTTAAGACGGGCCTTTTGTAAGAGGTTACCGCAACCTTAGTTTTAAGTACATTTAAATATAAATATGTACATATAATATTAAGGTTTTGTATGGCGTTGGTATGCTGGACATTGTGGGCGGATAATTCTTTCTTTTTATTGGAGAATGGGTCAGCATATCTAACTACCCTTAGAGTCACATGATTGTAAATGATCCCTTCTGGACATCCTTTACGACGGGCCTTTTGTAAGAGGTTACCCCAACCTTAGTTTTAAGTACATTTAAATATAAATATGTACATTAAGAAAAAAAACTTATTTTGGGTTAAAGCAAATTTTAATTAAAATTATAATCTATTGATGTTGGTCTGTGTACGTTTTCATTTTGTTCTCTCTGGTTTCTATGGCAGTCTTCTTATGTTGTATTATAAATGCTATTCTGTTCCTTTATTCGTAACGAGTCGCACTGAATCGTGTCACACTGACTGGTTGAGAAAAAAATTCGCAACGAGTAACAGTGTGACTCGATGCGAATTTTTATTCTCATCTAGTAACACTTGTTAGTAAATAGTTCATACTTATTCTTCTCCTTCATCATCTGAACGTGAAAAAATATTCTTTAAGTAACGGTGTTAGGTAACTGCTCTAAGAGATAAATATGAACCATTTACTAACACATGTTACTAGACGAGAATAAAAATTCGCATCCAGTAATACTGTTTGTTACGCGTTGCAAATTTTTTTCTCAATCAGTAACAGTATCACACAATTGGATATCTGACTTAAGAATGGATACTTTTAAGGTATAATAGAGCAGAAAGGGAAGCAAATTGTGAAATGTGACGTCACTATTCTGTGACGTCACATTTCACACCGCGCGGCCGCAAAAGAAAGTGATGTTTTTGCTTAGTGATGATTTGTTTGATGTGTAAACATTTAAAAAATCAATAACAACATTATTTGTAATTACGTATGGATTATAATAATCAACACTATTTTGCCATTAGATGATTTTTTTTTACCAAATTTGGAGTCTTAGAAATCATAGTAAAATTCGTCAAATTGAGCCAAAATTTCGCGTAGAGGTTTATTTTGCTATCCTTTTGCGCTCTTTTAAACCTACAATCGTAGAATCCATTCTCAAGTCAAATACCCAATTCAGTATGACTTGTTGCAAATAAGGGCTCTTATTGAAGGCACTGTGAACAATGAAACATCTGTTCAAATTGATTCCTTTTTTCCTCCAGGTTCAAAATGTACACTTCCCATAATTTACACCGGTTTCAAAAGGTAAATTTCCTGAAATGTCCACTTCTCAAAATGTACATTTCTCAAAATGCACCTTTCCCGGAATGTACATTTCCCTAAATGTACATTCTTCTAACAAAAAGTAAATAAAAATAAGTTAACCTTCTCCATATTTATGTGATCCTGGTACTTTAAAATATATTCAGTCAGTTATTCCTATCTGTTCTAAGAATGTACATTTTGAAAAAGATACATTTTGGGAAATGTACGTTAGGGGAAAGGTGCATTTTGGAAAAAGTACTTTTTCGGAAGTGGACATTTCGGGTGTTGTACCTACCTTTTGAAACCGGTGTACACTATGGGAAGTGTTCATTTTGAACCTGAAAGCCTTATATGATTATTTTGTGCCACATTTGTTTTGTGACACACTAGTTGATTATTTTATGTGATATTTCAGTTATTACCTCGCCTGTAAGTGAATTGTTTAAGTTTTATTGTAAAAGTAATTTGATAACAATTATAATATACTCAATTTTATTCATTTAATATTTTGTTTTCTTTTACTATTTTAGTTATAACCCGAACAAAATTATTGTAACATTTTATCATACAATTCAGATTTAATTTGTTTAACATTTAAATGTGTATTTTTAACAGTTATAATTGGAGTACTTTTTGGTAAATTTTGCTAAACATGTTCTTTTATTTTCAGTTTTATTTTGTACTATATGATACCGCTCACGGGCGGGTGATTTTGTCTTTCGTTTATTTTTTTATTGATAGTTTACTGATCTGTAAATTAGGCAGCTGACTACAAGTCTCTGGCGACAAAGTATACACGGTGACTTTATTAGTGCGCATAATTTTTGAGGATTTTCGTTCAGTCGGACCATTAGTTTGATGGTCTGAACATCCTTATAAGTTATGCGCACTAGTCACCCAGTATATTACGCTACGAGAGATTTTCAGTCAACCAATAATTTACAGCTTTCATGCATAATGGCGAAACATGTTTAATTGAATATACCTACATCCTGTTCGTACATTTTAGGAGAGCGCATTTCGTATATTTTACTACTAAAAGTGAAGTAAAGTATACGAAATGTGCTCTCCTAAAATGTACGAAATGGTATGAGTAAATGTTACAATACTAATTTTACATATTTTATTACAATACCTTACGTAAAATATGCAAAACTTATTTAATATAAGATACGAAATCATAAGAGTAAATATCACAAAATCAGTTTTGCATATTTTTAGTAAAATATACTAAACCAACAACAAGATATCTGGTAAATTGTATGAAATTAATTTCACATATTTTACCAAACACTTTTAGTTAAACATACTAAATCAACATCGTTAAATGGACGAAAGTAATATACGTGAAATATGCAGGACTCGATTAGCTGAATATACTAAATTAAATGAGTAAATGTAGCAAAATTAATTTCATATATTATACATAACACATTTAGTGACATTCATTAAATCTCACCGTGAAATATACAGGACTGGATTAGTTGAATATACAAAATGAAATTAGTAAATGTAGCGAAATCAATTTCACATTGTTTACATAACACGTTTAGTGGTATTTATTAAATCTCATCGTAAAAGATCAAAAGTAATCGACGTGAAATATACAGGACTTTTTAGTTGAATATACAAAATGAAATGAGTAAATGTAGCAACATTAATTTCACACATTTTACATAACACGTTAAGTGACATTTACTAAATCTCATCGTAAAATATCGAAAATAATCGACGTGAAATATACAGGACTTTTTAGTTGAATATACAAAATGAAATGAGTAAATGTAGCAAAATTAATTTCACATATTTTACATAACACGTTAAGTGACATTTACTAAATCTCATCGTAAAATATCGAAAATAATCGATGTGAAATATACAGAACTTTTTAGTTGAATAAACAAAATGAAATGTGTAAATTTACTAAACGTATGGGTTACATAATCAACCAGTTCTATTTGGTAAAATCAACAATTTCGTGTGTAGGACCTATATTAACCCGCGAATTTGATAAAATTTACGCGGAATTTAGTGAAATCAATCATTCTTTTTTTTCAGTGCATCTAGTCTCAAACTAAGCAGAGCTTTTAATATAGTCTAAGTGCTGCGAACAATCATAGTGAAGCCAAAAAATACTATGCTCCTTTGTGTACAACCAGCGCTCACGCACCGCACACACCATGCACCTGGAAGGATATTTGCTTTTGCGATGCTTACTGGACGATGCCGCGACATGTGTACTGAGAGGAGTGAGCACAGTTTGAGGTGCATTTGTGTGCGTGAGCGCTGGTTATATACGAAGGAAAAAAAGATGTAAAAAGTATTACACGATAAATAACGGGAGTAAAAATGCTAGCACACGCTCTGCTCTGACCGTCATATTTTTGGGACATTTTTACACAGCACCGTCTAGTCCCAAACTAAGCAGAGCTTCTATGAGTACTAGATAATGGAAATATTTATACCTTTACTTTTTTTTGTAAATACATACCTACATACTGTTACGACGGAGGGTTAAGCAGAGTGGACTGAAATACTTCAACCACGATTTTCCTGGACTTAGAGACGTTTTCAGCAGGCTGAAATGCATTTTCAGTCCGTATCAGAGGAGGCTCTATCACATACCAAAGAATCGAAATTTTGAATAAGTTGCCGTCGTTTTCAGGCGCCTGAAACATGTTTTCAGGCCGTTTCAGGAGCCAACAAATCCGATGCCGACATTTCCTGAAAACCAGTTTTCAGGCGTTTTCAGGACCCCTTATGGCCATTTGACAACCACATGTAAAATTGCTGAAGAGTAAGCGAGATAGAGCTAAATCTTAGACAAGGATAGACGAAGAACCTTCTGGAAGAGAGTGAGCAAGATAGAGCTAATATAAGACAAGGATAGACGAGATTCGACAAGCTTCGAGAACATTCCATTCTAGAAGTGAGTGAGAGAGATGGAGGATAGATGAAGTTCGTCAAGGTTCGAGAACTTTCTATTACGAGAATGTGCAAGTGAGAAAGAATTATCTTATGACAAGGATAGATGACGTTCGAGGACTTTCTAGTACCACGACTCGCGGCCGATATAAACGGCGCAGCTCAGCGCCAGTGGAGTTCAGTTGGAGTTCAGTTTGGATCAAGCGATACAAGCGATAACATCGAAGCGATACTCGGAGCGATTTAACTAGTAACTTTGTGTGTTAATTAGCGATTCAGTGTAATTGTTCTGTAATAAAGTGTTCTCTACGCATACAATCGGCTTTCTATCCATATACGAACCCCCAGCTCGTAACAATACAATACAAAAGAAACACCCATACCAACACAAACACTTATGTTCATCACATAAAATTTGTATCCTGTGGGAATCGAAACCACGACCTCGTGATCAGCAATCCGACATTCGAACCACTAGACCACAGACGTCGTCGTCTAGAAGTCTGCTGGCTAGTAAAAAAGGTGGGGAGGGTGGAAATAGCAACCGATGGACACTGCCGTGCTAGGTGCATCCAAGCTACAAAGCTTAGCCCATACACGCACAGTTGCTTGTTTGTCGGTGTTCTTACTTTGGAGACTGTGCAAGAGCTCCGTGAGCTTATACCACCGTATCCTTTCTTTCACACACCACAAGACGCACTGCAGGATATCATCCACATTTGGTCGAAATCCCTACTATCAGGACCAAGCGCATTGAGATTTCTTTCATAATGCGCACAGCCAAGTTGTATCTGTATTTCCGGGCACTTACAACCCTAACGCCTTTAAAGCTGGAGTGAATCGGCACCTAATACGTTTGCTCGCTCCGTCGTCGACCAAATCTTGTCAAAGCTGTCTAGATTGCGGTCAAGAGCAGATCTGTAAGTCATAAAAAAACCCTCACCACATGCAACTTTGATTTGTAAGCGTGGAACAGTGTCCACCGTAATTTATGACATCGATTGGAAAAAACATATCAAAAACCGAACTTTTTTTTACATATTTGTAACGAGAATCAAGTACAGTTGACCGCACGTCAGTGTTTACAGCTTGACTTTGACAGCCTCTTTATTTCCTAAACTGTAAGGGCGGTTTTCGTAATTCAAATGTTACCACTGATGTACGGTTGACTGTACTTGAACATCCTGCTTCAATAAGTTCCTCGTTCAACCAGTCACCCTGTATAATTATAGTTTTAAAATGGCGCGGGCGCATGCATACCTAGAATCTTCAAGCTTCAAGGTGATCCAGTGTCACAATAGTACTCGTCGCAATAATAACATAACTATAAATTAAATGACTTTGAATTCATGCAACAATTCATATAACCTTTTATGGTTATTGGCAGTTATTGGTTATTTTTAATGTTACTGTTTGTTTGTTTGTTTGATTAGGGGGACTAGAAATAAGCAACAGAACAACTCAGATCAAATCTGATCGATCCGACGGATCACTGTTGTTGTAGATAGAATAACGGCCAAAATTAATATCCAATCTATCTACGATTTACCCTACTAGAGATAGAAATTTGACATATTTTGTATGGAGCTTATGTCAAATTCCTATCTCTAGTAGGGCAAATCGTGGATAGATTAGATATTAATTTTGGCCGTAAGTGCCAAAAGTGGCCGTTTTCCGCATTTTTTTCGATCCACAACTACAGCGAACTATATTTTACAGAGTTAATAGTTTCTGACTAAACTACAGTAGGGCAGCGCAATTTACTTAACTAAAGAAGTGCAGTTGCAGTTAAGTTTCGATCAAAACAATGCTTTTCGTATTCTCTTATCTACGGCGATCGCTATCAGAAACGAACTGCAGCGTCACTGCAACTTGATCGTAGCGTCATGAAATTACGTGCATTAGGGCCCAGTATCTTTACTTCAATTCTGTAGAACCAGATTTTCGATAAATTTTGTACTCATAATCATCATCATTTCAGCCGAAAGATGTCCAAGCTGGCTGGACATAGTCCTTCCCCCAAAACACCAATATGGGGAGGGCTCCCCCAATATGCCATAATTGCCTCGCTTGGCAGGCGGGTTGGCGATCACAGTTGGTTGAATAAATACTCAGAAGAACGCTGCTGCCCATCCTCTGGTGAATCCCTTAGTCACATTTTACGACACCCATGAGAAGAGATGGGGTGGTGTTATTCTTTGTATCTGGCACCACATGGAACGAAACAACATTTTGAACGCACGAACGGAATTTTGTAATCAGCGAGTAATTATTTTTTTACTGATGGGGAAAATGTGAGCTGTGGGGAGCCTCAGCAGCCAAGTAGCGCCCCCATCAGTAAAAAAAATATTACTCGCTGAATACATCATTTATCTATAATTTGTTTTTTACAATAGAAGTATAAAATAAATAAATAAATATCTTTGGGACATTTTTACACAGCACCATCTAGTCCCAAACTAAGCAGAGCTTGTGGTATGGGTACTAGACAATGGATATAATACGTATATACTTTTTTTTTGTAAATACATACTTATAATACATAAGCAACACACCCAGACCAACACAAACACTTATGTTCATCACACAAATATTTGTGTCCTGTGGGAATCGAACCCACGACCTCGTTATCAGCAGTCCGACACTCGAACCACTAGACCACAGAGGTCGTCAGTATGTACAGGTAGTGAAGTTTAATCAGAACCTATTAACTCTGTAAGTTTTTTCGCTCATTTTCTATCTACTTCTACAGCTGTAATTTACAGAGTTAATGGTTTCTGGTTGGTTGGTTGGTTGGTTGGTGGAATGGTTAAAACGAAAAAATCATTTGTTCAGATATGTCATTCCCATACATTTTGATTGTTTTCTATTAGCGTTGACGATTGTAGATTGTGTAGATTGTCAACTTGGCTAGGGGGGTTGTACTTCAATTGTTAACAACCACGTAAATCGGCCCAGAAATCTCGGAGTAATCGGTGTACATACATGAAAAAAAAAAAAAAAAAAACCTGCCGAATATATAACCTCCTCCTTTTTTTTAGTCGGTTAAAAAAGAATTTTCGATAAATGGTGTATTCAGCGAGTAATATTTTTTTACTGATGGGGGTGACACTTGACTGCTACATTACCCTTAGCGTGCAATTATCTTTTCTCCTCGTTCCTAGTCATCGTCTGCGTCTTTTTAACCGACTTCAAAAAAAGGAGGAGTTTACATAAACTCCTCCTTTAGCTTTAGCCAAGTTGAATACATATTCGGCAGGTATTTTTTTTTCATGTATGTACACCGATTACTCCGAGATTTCTGGGCCGATTTACGTCGTTGTTTTTTCATTTGGTGGAGGAAGCCCGTGCGGTGGTTCCATAACATTTTTATTGACATAGGTTGAGTAGTTTTTTAATCAGCTTCAAAAAATCTGTTTATTTTAGCTTCGCCTACCTAGATGATCTACTAATAGTTTAGTTTTTCTGAGAGTTTTTGTTTGTTTTTCTGGCCGATTTGCGTGGTTTTTTTTAACAATAGTGATTGGACGTTTGGAAGAACATGAGCGAGACCTCTGCCCAGCAGTGGGACAGCATAGGTTAATAAAAAATATATTCTCAAAAAAAACCGCCTTTCTGTAGGCGGTTTTTTTTTACCTTAACTAAAAAGTAAAAAATAATCCTTGTATATATTTCACAATCTTTCATAAACCAAAATTTTGAAGGCGGCGCGTGAGTTTCATGTAGATATACGTTCGCATAAACTGCTTTTTACTATAGATATGCGCTCGACAGTACATTATATTTACATGACGCAAAGGGTCAATCACGCGCCGCCTTCACAATGTTGGTTTATGTTAAGATTTTGAAATACGTACAAGGATTATTTTTTACTTTTTAGTTAAGGTTTTTAAAGTCGGTTTTATATCGTGTCCACTTGCAACAGTCTCGTGTTTTAAGATTACTGATTATTATTATATTGCAATGCTCTATTAATATGATATCGATTAAGGACACTAGAACAACTCATTTTGATTGATCATCTGTCAAAGTATCGATTAAGAAATGACAAGCTTGTGACACAGTTTGATTGTATTCATTTTTTAATTGGTGTGAAATTGAGAGCTCTTCTCATTGGACATAGGCCTTTCCCAAGTTGCACCACAACACTCGGTCCTCTGAGTTACGCATCCAATCCCCCGGCTGCCTTCTTCAGGTCGTCAGTCCATCTGGCTTGAGGGTATTCGCGGTCTCCACTCAAGGACTCGTCTGCTCCAGCGGCCATCGGTCCTTGCATGGCCAGCCCACTGCCACTTCAGTTTACTGATCCTACAAGCTATGTCGGTCACTCCGGTTCTTTTTCGGATAATCTTGTTACAGATTTTACCATTCAAAGAAATTCCAAGTATAGATCGCTCCATAGCTCGCTGAGCGACTTCTCATTATTCGAAACTATTAAAATTTATAGGGAAGGATAAGCAAAGGTAGGAGGGCAGTATAGTTATAATCACCTCTCTTGGCATATAATAATCACAACGACTAGTCCACCAAACCACACCAGGCCAGCGTGGTGGACTTAGTATAAACTCTTCTCATACTAAGAAAGGGCCCGTGCCCATTAGTTGGACAGAAATGGGCAGATTTTTGTTTTTATACTATGATTGACAAATGGATTGGTGCAGTGGCGTAACAATAAGGTGACAATAAGGGGCAAAACGCCTTCTCGTACTGAGAAGAGGCCTGTGCCCAGCAGTGGGACAGTAATGGGCTGGTTATGTATGTTATGTATGGGGCAAAAGGGGCCTCCGGCCGGAGGGGCCCCCCGGCCCGCGGGGGCCGCGAGTTCAGGAGGATCCTAACATTTATTATAGTTTTGTATTAAATTAATTTAAGTTACCTACTAAAGAGCATACGCAAATTAAACCAGGAAGGTGGTCGCAGGAAGACTAAAGGCCAAATTAATATCCTATCTATCCACGATTTACCCTACTAGAGATAGAAATTTGACATGTTTTGTTTGGAGCTTATGTCAAATTTCTATCTTTAGTGGGCAAATCGTGGATAGATTGGATATTAATTTTGGCCGTAAGATGACAAGCGTCTTTCATCATTTCAGCGGAAAGACGTCCACTACTGGACATAGGCCGTCGTCTTAGCGTCTTTACAGATACCTATTTAAAAAACCGGCCAAGTGCGTGTCTGACTCACGCAGTTAGGGTTCCGTACCACCCATTGACCTGATACCCCATAGAAACTGATTTAATTTACGAGAGTTCATCAAAAGACATCAACGCACCGTGAGTGAAATATGAAATTTTGCACCTATTACTCACGCAGGTACCACCACATATGTCTATGTTCGTCCTATTTTTGTACTTTTTGCTAAATTACATAGTATGCACTATAATCAAACCAAGTTTGACGCCGGTATATATTACCGTTTTGAAGATAGAGCAGGAACAAAAACGTTTATAAAATTGCATGTTATTTGAGGTTTCTTGTATGGGGACCCCCTTTGGTTCTAGGTATTTTTTTATTTTTAGTATTTGTCGTGATAGGCACCATAGTAACACATATTCTGTGAAAAATTCAACTGGTTATCTATTACGGTTACAAAGATAAAGCGCTGTGACAGACAGACGGACGGACGGTCTCCCTTTGGGTACGGAAACCTAAAAAAAACTACCGTACAGTTTTCATGTTTTCTTTTTCGATGCCCGCAGTTGTCATTTATAGTCAGAGTATCGTTATGTTTCACAGTGTGGTGTGCTGTTTGGGACATGATTTTTGTCATGCCGTCTTTCTTTGTCACACAAAATTGGACACGATACTATTAGAAACTACGTTTGATACACTGTTATTATTACAACAACAACATAACATCACGCCTGTATTTCCCCGAAGGGGTAGGCAGAGGTGTATTAGTACACCCACATTTCGCCAGTTATGTTATAGTCCCATGTAATAGGGGGCGAGCCTATTGCCTTTGACCGGGCACAAATCCAGACTCCGAGCTGCTACTGAGAATTTCCTAATGAAAACACCCAATAACACTGTGCCCGACCCGGGAATCGAACCCAGGACCCCACGCTCAGCAGTCGCGCTTGCAACCAATAGACCAACGAGGCAGTATTATTACCTACCTTTAAAAGCGAATGCTCAAATAAACTGCTTGGAAGTTTTTACTTTAATTGATTATACTTAAACCAATTAACTCACTGGCATTTATAATGATTATACGGTTAACTTCGCTGCGATGATGTATTTTCTATGGACTGTTTCCGAAATATACTAACAATTTCTTATGTAAAATGTTTGGATAATATACAGCATGACGGGATCTGTCCGAGTCCGGGGAAGTCCGAGCGAGGAAAACCCGGACGCTCACCGCGTTGATAAAGAAAATTACATTCAATTTTTTATTTTTTCAATTATTTTTAAGCGTGTCAGTTGTGCAGGTTGGTAGCGGGGCTGACTGCCCAGGGTGCGCCGGACGATCAATTAAGTATTGTCACTCGTGGAGCCTCTTTTAATGCACCCCAAATGTCCGGGGTTTTGCAAGTCTTTATCCGGGGTTGGCAAAAGTCGTTCTAAAAATTTAGGTAATGGCGGCGTGATGGCGGCCCTAACCTTACCGCATGTTATTACGTAGAAACTAAAACTTATGTAGATTTGTAAGCGCGGAACAGTGTCCACAGTAATTTATGAAATCGATTGGAAAAATAATTCAAAAATTAGGGTACCATTTTTCACATATTTGGAATGAGAATTCAGTACGGAATGATCATATTCCTACAATAAGTCCGTCGTTCAACCAATCATCCTGTATATAAATGATATGCATAAAAGATACTTCATATTACATACCAGTAATTGAAAAACGAGTTCCCTTTTCAATTTAAAACATTAATTAATGCTTCTTTATAATGACTGAAGATCATTATTTTAAAACCCGGATCTGTAATTACTGTGTGAAAATTTAAAACAATAGATTTAAAAATATACCTCAAGGTTCTTTTCATGACTGCAAAAACTCAAATATTTGGTGGTGATTCTTGAGAAGTTCCCAAAAAGTTTAATTTTCGGAGACCGAAAGTGGAAGCTTTTTGTCATAAGTTAGGCAACCGCACTACGATTTTACTCGCGCAATTTTTATCTTTAACACGGAATCACATGCAGGTGCCGCCCGTACTGGCGATCAGTAAGTGAGATTTAGCGCGCGAATAAAAATCGTTAAGCATCAAGCTATCTCAAAAATAACTTATACCTATCTATCCACCTTTAACTGTTCCCAAAGCTCATTTTGACCCTATAAAGTCACTACATTTCATCCTTTGTTTGTTTTTCGCAAAAAGTGTCGCCTCTGTTTGTTCTTGTTGGTACCAAAAAGAACTGTGAACATTTGAACAATAATTTAATTCCCGACTAGGAACTCAAGTTCTAAATAAGGAACAGCGAAACAAGATCCAGACAGCAGTTCCAGTTGCTCGTCTTGCACACAATAAGTCCTGACAATTTCACAGCACTAGTAAAAACAAGATATCCAGTTGTTTATTTTGCTGAGGAAGTTTCTCGGCTCCTGTTATTTCGTTTCACAGAAAAAGGCTAGGAGTATTCCTTGCTTTTCTTTACAGCATCGCGGGGAATCAGATTTCTTGATTAAGTTTTGTTTTACTATCTTTCTAAAGCATTCTACGCCTGATGATAGATTAGTGCACACACATTTTTTATTTATTTATTTAAAGCCATTTAATCAGACCATTTTTGAGTGTACATAATACATATTCTTGCAGGCATAAGAAAATTGTAATTGAAACTTTTACTTAATCTATTAATTAATTATTGTTTATTTGACACCGATGCTTTGGTCTGTGTGCCTTTTGGCAAAGGCCTCCTCCATTTCCTTCCATTTTTCTCTGTTGCTTGCTAATCTCGTCCATAGTTTTCCACCAATTTCTTCGAACTCGTCACTCCAGCGTTTTTTCTGCCGTCTTCTGCTTCTCTTGCCATTTCTCGGGTACCAAACTGTGACTCTTTTGCTCCATTTGTTTTGTCCTCTAAGGGTATGTCCAGTCCATTTCCACTTTAATTTTCTGCTTTTCAGTGTTACATCTGTTACTTTTGTTTCTTTTCGTATATCAATGTTTCTTTTCCGATCTTTCCTTTTCACTCCTAGCATACTTCTCTCCATGGAACGTTGGCAAACAGTTATTTTTGTAGCTTACAAGCTACAAAACAAAAAAAAAATAGCACACACATACAATACCTTAAAGATAATCATCATCCTCCTCGCCTTTTCCTACTTATATTAAGGTCGGCTTCCTGTCTAACCATTTGCGGCTAAACATCAGCATGGAAGTGATGTATCTGTTACGTAGTAACTATTATCTAATCTGTGCTCGAGCCTTGAAGACCACCAGATTATACTTATCGGGAAACAGTGACAGAAAGGAATTGCACTCCTCAGCGGTAGGTACGCAAAATGCTTCGTGCTTAAAAGTGGAATGTCTACCATATTATGCCGTATGTCTGGTTAGCTGATGATGGAACGGGCTTGGGGGAATTAATTGTGTAACTCCAATGCACACTCAATGCCCTGGTGGATAGGCAGCATAAGGAGGTATTTTTGATGATGATTCATCCCTCTTGCATCTTCGTCGCGGCTGTCTGTCACGTATTTTCTAAGATGAAAAGTTAACCCATCATCAAATCTGCTGGCCTTAGAACCATCGTGCATTATGTGCAGATGAAATTAGTGAAACTGGATGTTGTGTATTTAAAACCATACTAAAAAACAAAAAAAACTACATTTAAAAACGTATTTAGCTAAAGCCTGTATACTGTCCCCTATACTTAAGCTGTAACTTTTTTATACAGCCTGTGCAAAAAAATATGCAATAATCAATTTAATTATTCCATCATCAGTACAAATCCAATTATGTTATTAAGTTATAATTGCGTTCTAATAATGGTACCCTTATAGTACTAAAGTTTTTCAGTATAAAAAGTGATCGTGAATTCCGTGGTGTATTTCTTTTGCCATTATTATTTACTCTACAAAAACTGTGAGTTAAAACAGAGCTATTTAATTTATTGACCCACTCATGACGCAAGTGCAAGTCTTTCTTAGATTAGAAGTCAAGGGTTACGGTGTATTTAGTTACAACCAAAATTGATAATTTTTATCGCAATCATTGTACCACAATTTTATTTCCCTACTTTTACCCGCGGCTTCAGTCCCGTGGTTTTTTATCCCGCAAGAATCAGGCATTTTCAATATTTGAAGTACTTTCCCTCCATCCTCCATACATTCATTTGACATATAGACAAAGGTCTGCGAACAATCATCAATTTTTTTGGCTTCACTAGATTGATCGCAGCACTTCGTCTATAGGGCCCCAGGCCCATCAAACATCATTAACTTGTGTATTGAATACGGTGTTTGTCCGAGTAAACTCAAAACATCCATCGTAAAACCGCTTTTTAAGAAAAATAACAAAGACGATATATGTCATGTTATAGACCTGTGGCATTTCTTCTAGTTTTCTCAAAAATATTAGAAAAGTTATTTATAATACAATAAATACATATTTTGAAAATAATAATTTATTTGCTAGTGAACAGGAAAAGGTTTAAGGAAAAATAAATCAATATCTATAGCAGTTTATGATCTGCTAAAAATTATATATACAAATGTAGATAAGCGTATACCTGTTACTGCATTATACATGGACATGACAAAAGCGTTTGATTATGTACATTATGAAACCCTCTTGGACAAACTACTAGTTTATGGGATAAGAGGTAATGTCCACAAATTACTAAAATCTTATTTAACAGACAGATATCAGGTAGTGGAAATATACAGAATATGTCCATTAACTAGCATAGAAAGAAAGTATCAATCTTACACCAGAAAAGTACAGTATGGAGTGCCTCAGGGTAGCGTATTAGGACCACTTATATTTCTTATTTACATAAATGATTTTTCTAAAGTTATACAAAATCCAATTATACTTTTTGCTGGTGATAGCACTGCTATATTTACTGGTGAACAAAACATGAATAATTTAGAATCAAACATAAATAGTGACCTTATATCAATTATACAGTGGCTGACAAATAACAACTTAGTTATCAACTTAGAGAAAACGCAAGTAGTAAGTTATTCGAAAAACGTAAAGACATTAAATATACAATATAATTCAACAAAGATTAAAGAAGTTAATTGTGTAAAATTTTTGGGACTCTGGATAGACAATGATATGTCATGGCAAACACATATTGATATTTTATGCAAGAAGTTAAACCAATTTTCATATGCACTGGTGTCGATTCTCTTGTTCACGAACTAAACTTATTTTAAACTATCGCTCTCTTTTACTAACAGTACATACAAGAAAGGGATGGCAACCATTTTAGAACTGTCAAATTAGTTTACGTGTTACATTTCTTTGTATTTTAGTGGGCACGTTCCGAGATCACGTCTAAACTTGTATGGAAATTTTAATTTTGTCTAATTTGACAGCTCTTAAATGGTTGCCATCCCTTTCTTGTATCTACTATTAGTAAAAGAGAGCGATAGTTTAAAATAAGTTTAGTTCGTGAACAAGAGAATCGACACCATTGTATAAGTTATCAAAAGTAGTAGATCAGGCAGCCGTATTAACTGCATATAACGCCTACGTATCATCAATTATAAAATACGGTATAATATTCTCGGGAAATGCCAAAAATAAAGAATACGTTTTTAAAGCTCAGAAAAAATGTGTACGGGCGATTGCTAATATATTCATTTCAGAATCAAGCCAACCACATTTTAAATCACTAAAGATTCTCACCTTTACTTCAATTTATATTTATGAGGCTGCGGTATTTGTCAAAACGAATAGACAACTCTTTGGTGAGCTAAAGTCGAAGAGAAATAAACTAAAAATTACAACTTTACCCCACACAACTGCTCTCTTCGACAACAGTTTCTTTGGTATGGCCTCAAAAATTTATGACAAAATACCACTGCACATCCTACGCACTCAGGAACATAAGTCATTTAAAAATAATCTTCGAGACTTCCTCATTGAAAAGGCGTATTACACGATCCAAGATTTCCTCAATTCATACTAACATAAATTTTGGTAATAATAATAATATAATATTAATTAATTTGATTTATTGTATTGAAATTTATTTAATTAATTAATTGAATGTAATGCTTATAAAAATGACATGTAACTTATTAATTTGATTTATGATTTATATTATTGTATGCCGAAAAGGCAGGACATAGTGGAACTGAAATTTTAATACTATCATCTGTACTTTGACCTATGTTCACAATAAACTGATTTGATTGATTGATTGATTGAACATCATTATGCAAAAATTCACGTAAATCCGTTGCTTCGTTGCTGCGTGAAAGAGGAACAAACCAACAAACATCCTTCCGCATTTATGTACCTATATGTAGGGTTATTTTTTTCGAAATAACAGAAAAACACCAAGCCCTTGTATTGACCCCGACCTTTAACGATTATAAGCACTGTTCTAAAAAAACTGTTTCTGAGCTAGTACGCTGGGTATCACTTACAGAAGGTACTGCTAGCAGCCTTTAACTCAAAGACTTGTCCCTGACCAAAACTACGAGTACAGACGTAATTCAACGCAAGAGTTCAGAATAGTTTAGATCAAAGAATATAATTATCATAATTAATATAATTATAAAGATTTAAATTGTGGAAAGAAAAAATCGCTCACAAGCAGGATTCGAACCTGCGACTCCTGGCTCAGTACGCCAGTGCTTTAGCCACTAAGCAAGTAATAAGTAGTAAGTCGCAGGTTCGAATCCTGCTCGTGAGCGATTTTTTTCTTTCCACAATTTAAATCTTTAGATTTCGCTTTCGCATGCGTAAAAATGCGTTAAATAACATAACATAACATAACATCACGCCTGTATTTCCCCGAAGGGGTAGGCAGAGGTATATAGTACACCCACATTTCGCCAGTTATGTTGTAAGTCCCATGTAATAGGGGGCGAGCCTATTGCCATCAACCGGGCACAAATCCAGACTCCGGGCTGCTACTGAGAATTTCCTAATGAAAAAACCCAATAACACTTTGCCCGACCCGGGAATCGAACCCAGGACCTCACGCTCAGCAGTCGCGCTTGCAACCACTAGACCAACGAGGCAGTTTAAATAAATTAAATAAAAAAAAAAAATAAAAAAAAAATAATAAATAAAAAAAAAAAAATAATAAAATAATTAATATAATTATCATATTATTAAAGGATATTCGCAAAGATTTTCATAACGATTTCCCGGAGAGTTAGAGAGTATAGAGTTCCCGGAGCTCCTCTAATTTGGGCTGAGGATGGCCATGGCCACCGTGTGCTTTTAGTCGGTACTTCGGTGGAAGACATACCTTTCCGTCTTCCCCAGACGGAGGGTATCCATGAGAATTTTCAATCGAAAACAAAAAAGGTCGGTGCAGCCTCGGACGAATAAAAATTTAAAGGCGGACGGAATCTCGCTAAACAAAGACTTAATTTTTTCCTAAACCCACTATAATTTCAAAAGCATTTTAACACACCAGATTTATACTGTTATTTTATTTGTGACACTAGGTACTACAATGACTACCGTCACACTAGATTTATTGAGTAACCGCGGCTTTTTGGCATACTATGGATGTGAATGTGTGCCTGTACTTTTAGATACTATGGATGCTTCACTTATTGACAATGTCTGTGGTCTAGTGGTTCGAGGGTTGGACTGCCGATCACGAGGTCGTGGGTTCGATTCCCACAGGACACAAATATTTGTGTGATGAACATAAGTGTTTGTGTTGGTCTGGGTGTTTCTTATGTATTATAAGTATGTGTTTACAAAAAAAAAGAGGACTAGATGGTGCTGTCTAAAAATGTCCCGAAGATATTTTATTTTTATTTTTTTATTGTTTAGCGAGATTCCGTCCGCCTTTTTATTCGTCCGAGGGTGCACCATGTCTTTGCTTCCATACCGCTCTCCAGCCGTCATGTCTTTCGTAGCCATATCATAAATCAACAAAACAAATAAGTCGTTACGAAATGACGAAACCAGAAATGATTGTGATAGGCTAGGCCAGTGACCTTTCGTCATTCTCTTATGCAAACCTTATTGATAGACTGTTAGTTATTTATATCATTTTATTTTACTTAAAATAAAAACTTAACTTCACTTCACTTCACTTCATTGCCTCGTTGGTCTAGTGGTCGCAAGCGCGATTGCTGAGCGTCGAGCGTGAGGTCCTAGGTTCGATTCCCGGGTCGGGCAAAGTGTTATTTGGTTTTTTCATTAGGAAATTCTCAAAAGGATTTGACGACCTCTGTGGTCTAGTGGTTCGAGTGTCGGACTGCTGATAACGAGGTCGTGGGTTCGATTCCCACAGGACACAAATATTTGTGTGATGAACATAAGTGTTTGTGTTGGTCTGGGTGTGTTGCTTATGTATTATAAGTATGTATTTACAACAAAAAAAAGTATATATGTATTATATCCATTGTCTAGTACCCATACCGCAAACTCTGCTTAGTTTGGGACTAGATGGTGCTGTGTAAAAATGTCCCAAAGATATTTATTTATTATTTATTTATTTGTGCCCGGTAAATGGCAATAGGCTCGCCCCCTATTACATGGGACTTACAACATAACTGGCGAAATGAGGGTGTATACACCTCTGCCTACCCCTTCGGGGAAATACAGGCGTGATGTTATGTTATGTTGTTTATTTTACTTTATTTGGGAAACAAACAGATAGTAACAAACATAAGTATACAAATAGACATATATAGCCTCGTAAGGCCCAACCTTAATTTAGGTCGATATAAATTACTACCCAATGTACTAACAATAGGTGCAAGTAGTTGCGGCCCAGACTTCAATTTGTAATAATTTACCGAAATTAGCTAAAACAGGGACATCAAACGCAAATTAAGCCAAACAAAGATCCCCTTTTTAGGTCGTTGGGCCGATATTAGATATTAGATGATTTAAAAAGCTTGCTTGGGTCTGAGCGTCTGCTGACCATATGTACTTTAAGTAGGTCGTTGGGACTTACGAGGATAAGGTAAACTTACTATAGACCGAGCTACTTTTTTTTTCAAAAAAACATTATTTATATTTTCTGTCACTGGCAATAATATTCAGTCAGTCGAAACTCAGATTATTGAAGATTCTTTTTTTTCTGTTTTTTGTTATATTATGAGAAAATCTAGGTAGGTACCAACTAGGTATGAAGTCTGCCGTCTAAATTATGCATATTCATTCCATCATTGACATTCAAATAGACACAAACTAATATTATTGGAGATAATTAAAAAAACTGATTTTGATATGATTTACGATAATATTATTGTTATGATAAAAGTATAATATACAAAGAACCTGCTGGAAACCCACGCTGTAATGGTTACCTTCTTGAGAAAACCAATAAATCTGCTTTGAGCTCATTTGGCATTGAACAGCGAACTTAGATATTTTTTTTTTATGTTTGTGACCATAAACCTCATATTCATAATAATCACGAAATCTCTAGACGGATAAATAATTTTTTTGTCTGGTTAGTTTCTGGTAGTTACAACTTACAACTATTCTTTTATTCGTCAATACTGACAAATAACTCGAACTTCGTAGCCAATCAATCAAAATAAAAAAAAGTGTATTAAAGCTATGTGTAAACTTAAACGAACGGATACATGTGAGCCACATTTCCAAAACTTAAGAATATTAACTGTACCATCACTTTATGTCTATGAAGCATGTAATTTTGTTAAAAACAACATGTATCTATACAAACGTGTTGAAAGTCAACGACGCTCGAAAATGTTACATTTACTTCCTACTAAAACTACTTTTCTCCACAAAAGCATATAGGCAATGGCACCAAAATTATATAATAAATTACCTGATGAAATTAAAGTGATCAAGAACAAAAATTAATTTAAACGTAAACTTTTTAAATTATTGAATGACAAAGCATATTATTCTGTTAATGATTATCTTAATGACAAATTATAGTAGGTAACATATTTTATTTGTGTCCAGATAAGTGGTGAAAATTTAGCAAATTTATTTGATATTTCTTTGTTGACATGTTATTAATTTTAAATTTATTTCATTATTTCATTGAATTTACTTTATTTATTCATTATTCATTATTATAATTTTTGTTACCTTCATTAAAATTTTTGACATTATTATTTTGTTGAAATCTAATAATGTCTTCTTGAATTGTGACAGTGAATTTATTATTTTCAATTTTAATTATGTAAAGTACCCACATACCAAATTTTTTTTTTTGTGTTTTATGCCTAAATGTTTTGTATGCCTTCTGGCGGGACATAGCAAGGATCTGTTTTTGTAAATAACATCTGTATACCCTGTGTTCACAAAACCAAATAAATGAATTGAATTGAATTGAATCTTTTAACGGTTTAAACTTTTTTAGGGTTCTGTACCTCATAAGAAAAAAACGGAACCCTTATAGGATCACATTGTTGTCCGTCCGTCTGTCAATATGTCTGTCCATCCGACTTTTACTTCCCGTTTTTATCGAGAATGGGCATCGATCTGAAATTAATATCTAATACAAATAACTATTGCCCCATAGTTGTGTAACAAAATCAAGTTTCTAACTTAAAGCAATAAAAAGTTACGGCCTTTTAAAGATTTTAGGTCACTGAGTCATCAAAACCTATGTATGGGGTACTTCCCGTTGACCTAGGATATCAAAATATAGAATGAAAGAAGGTCTTGTAACACAATTAAAGGAAAAAATCCAAAACTTTATAATTCATAATTAGATATGTACTGGGTTTTGACAATGCATCTTATCGGCAACTGTTCTATGCACCACGCAACGAATATTGCTGTAATGTCAAAATTAGCGTCATTAGGCCTTCGTGCTATGAAGGCTAGATATGGATATGCTAATCGGACATATATCTTTACTTGGAATAATATATTACATACCTATCCAATCTTTTACCGGAGCTAGTTAACCCATGTCTAACGGCCAAAATTAATATCCAATCTATCCACAATTTGCCCTACTAGAGATAGGAATTTGACATAAGCTCCATACAAAATATGTCAAATTTCTATCTCCAGTATTAATATTGGCCGTTAATCACATCAAGCCAGACGTTTTCACTTCGTTTTACTTAAAAAATGCATAGAAAGTGAATAGGAATTTAAATCAAAGTAAAATATTATGTCTGCAAAAAATTGCTTAATTTGTATATGATGTCTGGGATCCCCAAACCTGTTAGGCAGAGCTAGACGTTCTCTTATACTTCGCTAATATCTATAGGAGCCGCGAATCGAATTAAACTGTACATTCAAGCGCATTTCGGTGGTCAAAAATTAGTTTAAGCAAATCCTGTGTTGTATAAAACATAACTAACTATTGTTTTATTTGTAACTAGCCTATGCCCGCGACTTCGGCCGCGTGAATGTCGTTTATAGCGCATCCCTAGGGAACTATAGGTCTACTCGCGTTTTCATCAACTCAGCCTATCGCAGTCCACTGCTGGACATAGGCCTCTCCCAAATTGCGCCACAACGCTCGGTCCTCTGCCTTCCGCATCCAGTCCCCCCCAGCCACGTTCTTTAGGTCGTCGGTCCACCTGGCAGGGGGGCGCCCTACGCTGCGTTTGCCGATACGCGGTCTCCACTCAAGGACTCGTCTGCTCCAACGGCCATCGGTCCTTCGACAGACATGGCCAGCCCACTGCCACTTCAGCTTACTGATCCTACAAGCTATGTCGGTCACTCCGGTTCTTCTCCGGATAATCTCGTTACGGATTTTATCCTTCAAAGAAACTCCAAGCATAGCTCGCTCCATAGCTCGCTGAGCGACTTTAAATTTGTGGACTAGCCCAACTGTCAGTGTCCACTCGCGTTTTACGAACGACAAACGAAGTACGAACTTTCGTTCCGACTGATACTTACATAATAAAGATAGGCACATAAAAAAGGCACAATTAAGATAGACTACGGTTCATAGTCGTATACAATTTACCGGAGATGAGAAAAACAAACGTCAAAACACGATCATCGCATGCGATAAGGGAACGATGGTTGACCGGAGTAGCAAATTGTGCGATGAATCGTACGATTTATCGAATATCGTCGAACGGGAGTAGACCCCCTGTTCCTCTTCGTCTTTGGAATAAATATTAGCCTAAATGTTATTCCGGGTTATGTTCTATCCGTGTACTAAATTTCATTAAAATCGGTCCAGCCATTATTGAGTTATAAATGGTGTAACTAACCCGACTTTGTTTTATATATTTAGATTTATTTTTGTTTTATGTTCGTGTTCATACGTGCGTACGCGGCTTTTACAAAAACAAAAGAAATCTGCGTTTTTCTTGGCGTCGTGGATCTCAGATTTGATTATTTTAAATTTTGTTAGTGGAATATGATAGTCTTTTTTATGTTGTAGTCATAAAATGTTGTAGAATTTTCATTTATTGCGTCTAATGATCTTTTTTTCCCGCCACCACGTTGGTTAGACGCTAAAGGCACTGACGATGCGTTCATTCAAACGCTGTTTTAATGACTACATCCAACAGGACGGCGTCTAACTTTTTAGCACACTGACAATAATCCATCGCGTACGTTCTTGCTGCCAGTTTCAACACGATTGTCAACCTCGCGTGTAACTTTAGAAGCGTTATTTTGAGGTCCTGGATCTCAGTTACCTTTTGCTATAAACTGTTTAAAAATAATCCATAATATTTAGAAAGTAACCGACATAGCCCGAAGAATTGCCAAACTTAAGTGGCAGTGGGCGGGGCACATTGCTTGCAGAACGGATGGCCGATGGGGCAGTAAAGTTCTGGAGTGGCGACCGCGTACTGGAAGGCGCAGCGTGGGTAGGCCCCTCACAAGGTGGACCGACGATCTGGTAAACATACATACAATTGTCACGTCTGTTTCCCATTGGGGTAGGCAGAGACTATGAATTTGCACCTGCTACGATCCTGACACACCTCTTTCGCTTCATCTACGTCCATTAATCATTATTATTTATTCTGATAAAGGTCGCGGGTAACCGCTGGATGCGGAAAGCGCAGGACCGGTCGTTGTGGCTATGCTTGGGGGAGGCCTATGTCCAGCAGTGGACGTTTTTCGGCTAAAATGATGATGATTTAGAATGTGTTCCTATTGATTTAAAGTTTACAACTTTTTTTTAATAACTCTTGAACAGCTAACTGACGACGTTAAAATACCAATTTTCTAACCAGGTAATAGGTTTTTTTAAATCTAAATTAAACCTTAGTTTCGAAACAAAAATTATACCACACAAAACTTCAAGTTTTTGTCTACATAATAAAATTGAAATATGAAAACAATTTAAAAATAATCTTATCATAAACTTTAAATCAAAAGTCTGTTATATTTTCTTGCGCTCGCGACGTGGGCTCTGTAAAGTCTGTACCACACGATCTGGGCTCAGTATCGCGTTGTCTAACGGCCAAAATTAATATCCAATCTATCCACGATTTACCCTACTAGAGATATAAATTTGACATATTTTGTATGGAGCTTATGGGCATACTGCCAGTCTATGTACACGTGCGCACTGTGGGTCCGCTATACACAGAGCTCTTAAAATGCTCTGCGTGTCCAATATAACAACGCATTCAGGATAATGTTGGGGCTACCGCGCTACTGCAGTGCGTCGGGCATGTTCGCGGAAGCACGTGTGCCAGATTTTTACGCACTTATGGGAACGCGAATAGCGTCCTTGATGTCCTTGATGCGACGGGTGCGCGCTAGCTCCAACAGCCTTGTTGCGCTTGTGGCAGGTAAAATGGACAGCCCTATAATGTGGCATTGGATGACGACTCACCGAGTAAAATGTTTGTGTTATGTGTGAGTGTATGGTATAAGTATATATTTTTCTAGTGTATTTTTAAATATGTGTATGGTAGTTTATGTGTAATTTGTATTTATGTTCTGTTGTGTTTTCTATGTTAGTGTGTTTTATGTAATAATTCTATGGGCTATTGTCTGAAAACAAAGATTAAATTTTTATATTATTATTATGTTAAATCCCTATCTCTTGTAGGGCAAATCGCGGATAGATTGGATATTAATTTTGGCCGTAATTCAGTAATGGAAATGTCTATAGATATTTCTATCCAATAGAATAAGAATGCCAAAAATCCATTTCTCCTTGCTGTTTTCGTCACAAAAATGTAAGAGGGCTTTAAAGGTTGACTTGGAGAAAATGCCTAAGAAATAACTCCGCCTATACATAATTATAAGAATTATGTTGCTTGAAGTTTAAATTAATAAACTAAAAACAAGCCAGTTCCATTTGTAGTGGTAGTTACCAGTGACATGCGGTTGACTGTACGAGAAGAGGTCGTTGTCCTGCTGTCTTTCATGTCTCCGCATGTATTCATAAAAACCTTTGTTCTCATTGTATTCTTATCGGTTATATTATCAATAGATATAGGTAGATACCGATACAAATGAAACAATGGGTCTGAGTCCTCTGGATTTATTTATACCCATATTTATTTATATCGCATGATACGACAAATATAGTAGAGATCGCCCATGACTTCGCCCGCGTGGGTGTCGTTAATTGCGAATAGAAGCCTATGTCCTTCCCCGGGTTCTAGACTATCTCTGATAGTTACCAAATTTCATCAAAACCGGTTCAGTGGTTTAGTCGTGATGAGGTATTAAACAGACAGAGTTACTTTCACATTTATACTAGTATGGATGAATTACTAAAATATTTAGGAAGATATTTTTATGGTAAGTTACTGCCAAAAGTGAGTGAACTTCGGACATTTCATACGCTTAGTAAAAACGGCTCTAAATAGGAAGGTATATATTGGTAGATTTAAAAAAAGAGGTAAAAATCTATCTTCTCTGGTGAACAAAAACGCCTTAACCAAAAACTCATCAGCATCATTGGCATGTATACCAGTCCACTTCTTAGACATAGGCCTCTTCAATAGCACGCAACTGACCTCGATCCTCGGCTACTCTCATCCAGATTCTACCAGCCACCTTGCGAAGATAGTCACTCACCTAGCCTAAGACGGAAAACTCACTGGTTGGGGACCAACTCAGCTTATCACAGTCCACTGCTGAACATAGGCCTCTCGGAAGTTGCGCCACCAAACCTGGTCCTCTGCCTTCCGCATCCAGTCCCCCCAGCTACTTTCTTTAGGTAGTTGGTCCACCTGGCTGGGGGGCAACCTACGCTACGTTTGCCGATTCGCGGTCTCCACTCAAGGACTCGTCTGCTCCGACGGCCCTCGGTTCTTTGACAGACATGGCTAGCCCATTGCCACTTCAGCTTACTGATCCTACAAGCTATGTCGGTCATTCTGGTTCTTCGCCGTATTATCTCGTTACGGATTTTATCCTTCAAAGAAACTCCAAGCATAGCTCGCTCCACAGCTCGCTGAGCGACTTTGAATTTGTGGAGTAGCCCAACTGTCAGTGTCCACGTCTCGGCACCGTAAGTCATGACTGGCAGGACGCACTGATTGAAGACCTTCGTCTTCAAACTTCGCGGTAAAAGTGACGAGTTGATTCGGCGATGTTTGCCAAATGCTGCCTAGTCCAACTGGATCCTTCTATCAGCTTCTTTCTCAAAGTTGTGTCTACCAAGCTGAATGACCTTTATTTTTGTGACGGATAAGATGCCTGTCGCATATCACACCACCCGGGGAGGCAGTGTGAGTATGTGTGACTCACACCCACTAAAAACTCCCCGTGTGCCTACTCTCGCCTTGGGTGGATGGGCCACGTGGACTGCAATGCAGCTGAAGCTGAAGGACCTGCCCTATGTAGACTGGTTGATATTACAAACCAAATCCTCTGAACGCTACGAATGATTTTAAGTACCAATCATAGGCAACAACAGCACTCGATTAAAATGATAAAAAAACAGGTTGTATACAAAAAAATCATATTAAAGTACTCATACAATTGCATTGTAAATGTACGTGAAGATTATCACCAGTACCCGGATGACAACCTGTTTATGATCATTAAGCTTAGAACCGAACCTTGAAATGTTATTTTTGTTCTTTTTTTGTACTTATATAAACATTAATACTTCTTTGAATTCACACTCGACTATATGAGGACCAATTTTTTTTTAATAAATCTTATTACAGCCCATAATAAATAAGGCTTTAAAAGTATTCGGCAGAAGGCAATGCTTGCACTCATTGTGAAAAGCAGTGTCGAACAGGCTCTTACATTTTTACCGTCCTTACCTTTACAATTGTCATCAGTTCTTAGTTTATTTTTACAAACCAGCAATTTGGTTGAAGTTTAACAAAAAATAGTTTTGAGGTATATTTCTGAACTAATCAATGAAAGGGAAGACGAAAAGTTATTGGAAAAATGCGTTGTAGACTTCTTTCTGCAAGACCTCAGAAAACAGTCTTATATAAATCTTTGTGATTTCTGTAAGATTTGTGAATCGGTGTGATTTCCCAAAAATCTGCCGCCCTAGGCTCAAGTCTACTCAGTCTGCTGGTGAATCCATCACTGACTTGACTTGACTCTTTGCTGGATAGAGAGAGACCTTTGTCTTTGTTTAAAAAAAAGTATGTCTAGGTTAGTTAAGGTGTTTCTAAGTATTCACAGGAAGCTTTGTTTTTAAAAGAGAAAGGCAAGAACCAGGAACCAGGAGTTAAATCCTGTTCGTGAGCGAACTTTTCTTTCCATTATTTATATCTTTAGAAAGTAAAGATTTTAGCTAGGATAGGATGCACAAGTTAAAATGGAGAAAACTGATTCACAGAATACATAGTTAAAAAACTTGTTAATTGTTAATTATTATAGAATTGGTAACGGACTAATTAACGAAGAAGATGACCTCGAAGAAGACCCTGACAATAACCAGAACGACAAATATAAAACCACAGAAAGAACTGATTATAGCACTCAAAGAACCGAAGAAAACACGATCAATGTAAACGTTAGCTTATCTGGAAATAAGTGCCATTTGAACGAATGATATGTCCAATTAAAGATCGATCATATACGTCGATCTAAACGATATAGTCATTTAACATGGCCGACGGTAAAAGGCAAAGGAGTACACGTACTATTCCACCCACATTGGTCGCGAGCCGTGGTATTAGGGAGCTTCAATCTTATTCTTTTAGTTTGCCCAAATAGCCGATCTCGGCACAAAGATCGTCTGAGCTTACCAAAAATAAAATTAGAAGTATTTAAAAGAAACGTGTATTGCATGTCTATTAAAATATTTAATCACCTACCCCAGAATCTTAGTAAACTACCTCTGAAATTATTTAAAAAGGCATTATTCAAATTGTTATTACTTACTACTACTTACTCCTCTGGCTCAGCGACCCAAAGTGAGTCATGGCCTCCGAAACGAGAACTCTCCACTTTCCTCGATCTTGCGCGATATCTCGCCAGTTGGTAGCTTGAAGCTCACGTAGATCAGTCTCCACAGCATCTCCCCAGCGATATCTGGGGCGACCAACTGGTCTACGTCCGGTTGGTTGGCCCAGATACGCTTTCTTGGCTCCTCGATCTTCCCCCATGCGTATTGTTATTAAATAAAAATTATTATTGTGTAAATAAATACTTAGAAGATAAGTCGGTAATATTTACAATATAGATACAATACCAATATAATTATGTTAGCCTAATTATGTACCTAATGTTGACATTTTGTTATTTTTAGTTATTTTTAAAATGTCTATTATGCACCCCAAGTATGTTTGCACGTCATACGTGACAGGATATGTTAGAACACGAAAAATTTGTAACACCTAGTTATGTACCATATTCTAGCAAATAAATATATTGAATTGAATTGAATTGAGGATTAGACGTAGGTAGTAGATTTTAGTAGTAGTAGAGCTCCTTCGTGAAAGAGCTCGTGCGAAGAAGTACTACCACCGTACCTACTTCTCCGCCAAATAGTGATGCTTGCATTGCTGTGTTTTGGTCTGAAGGTTACGGGTGCCGGTGAAATTACAATCATATGAGACATTCCATCTTCATGTCTCAGTTTAGCGAACCGACTTGCGGTACCATTTAGGTAACAGCCTGATGGTGGGGGACCTTCGGGATCGTGGGTGCCAAGAGTAGGGAGACTCGAGGCATCTATTAAGCGACCCTGGGGAGGACAGCAGCACGTGGTGGTCGCGTGCTGCTGTTGGGGAAATCTTGTTGTTTCCCCGGGACGTGCCAAAGGCGTACCACTGGAAGGGCACCGGCGCGGTTCACTGGAGTTCCCGGAGCTCCTCTATTTTGTGTAGAGGATGGCCACCGTGTGGCTTTAGTCGGTAAGAGTCCGACATACCCCTCCACCCTCCCAGACGGAGGGTATCCAAGAGAATTTCCACTCGAAAACAAAACAAAAAAAATGGTGTTATTGAAGTTGTTATGGGCAAAGGGAACCGCTTAGCATCGGGTGGGCGTTTAGCTCGTTTCGCCATCCTATACCATAAAAAAAACACAGGTACGCTCCAGATTGAGGCTCGCGAATACTGGGCGGAATAGAATGCCTTTGCCATTTTGTATTCCTTTTTCTGAGATCATTCGCTAGTTCTACGCACTCCGTCTATATTATTCTTTTGGTCTGAAATTAAAGTAGAAACTTCTAATTCTTGTTGAAATTTTCTAGGGTCTCATGTCAGGAATAGACTTCCACAAGCCATATTATTAGGCCGTTCACAGTTACAATAAATCATAATCAGGTGCGGCTCAATGATTTTTTACTTATAAAAAATCATTGGTGCGGCGGCTACTATGTTTATAAAAATACGGCGTACGCCTGCGCAGTCCAGATTTAGAGAACGCACTGTATTGCGGGGTGCTGCGCAGCGCTTACTTCACAGCCGCCATAAAGATAGGCGAGTACTATAATTAGCGATACTCATTCACACAATAAAATAACGCACAAGCACTTACATAAAGTGACAAATAAACACATGTAGGTCATTAAATTAATTTATTCATACATAGCTTGAATCACGAGTTCGCTGACTGTACTTCACGATGCGCATGAGTTGTGAACTTCACGTTGTAACACTTATTTACTACATAATACATCGTTTACTGTATTATGTATTCACATCTTTATGCAAGGCCGTGTAGCGAATTTTATAAAATATTATTGTTACAGCGAAGTTTATTGTAATTTTACTATGCACGTCGTGTTACGTCACTCTTAAGGCGGCGATATACGTGAATTTGGCTTCTTTTCGGTTTTTTAAGTCACTTTTCCTCCGTAACCTATATCGTAAAAAAATCCAATAAAAATATATGTTAATCTACATCATATAATGCAGATAATTTGGTTCAGAAAATTGAAAATATTATTTGAAATATCTGAAATAAATATGCAAAGTAACCTCTGTTTAAAATTTTAATAGTTTTTTTCTCCTAAACTATCAATCACAAGATTTTTTTATTGCTATCAAAAAAATATAATATTATATTTATTATATTTTATTTATAATAAAATACAATACCGAGGGCACCTTCGGCTTACTTTTTCAAATTACTTTCTTAATTATTTTTTAACGTTTTTTTTACGTCATCGATACTCGCAAATGGCTTGACATCCCCTCGCTCGCCCTTTAAGTCAGTGCGGGACGTGTCGCTGTGCTATACGGACCTGTTCTACGTTCTCTCATAATTTTCGGTGTGAAAAATACGAAGGATTTTTATTATAATTTTATTTAGAATGGCGCAGCGGCTGAGCGTATAGGTGGCGGGTTCGATTCCCGCTTGGAACAAATATTTGTATGGACTATGGCCTACGTATAGTTACTACTTTTTACATTGTGTTATACGTATTAATAACTTTTCTATGTAGGTATGTTATATATTAAAAAATAGTGTACATAATAATTAAGAAGTGTATCCCTAAAACTTTTAGACTTTTTTTTTAGACTTTTTTTTTGTTTTTAGTATGTATCGTGATACACCTTATAGCAACACATATTCTGAGAAAATTTCAACCGGTTATCTATTACCGTTCAAAAGATACAGCCCTGTGACAGACATACAGACGGACGGGCGGACGGACGGATGGACGGACGGACGGACGGACAGCGTAGAGAGAGTAATGGGGTCCCGTTTGGCACCCTTCGGGTACGGAACCCTTAAAAGGACATGTGTAAAATAAACTATAAAAATAAAGTATTCCAACGCAACGTGTGGTGCGTGAGTATTGTCGGAGTCGTGCGCGCGAAACAAAAAAACCGGCCAAGTGTGAGTCGGACTCACGCAGTAAGGGTTCCGTACCACCCATCGACCTGATACCCCATAGAAACTGATTTAATATACGAGAGTTTATCAAAAGACATCATCGAACGTACGCAAAATGTGAATTTTTGCATCTCTTTCTTCCGTAGGTACCACCACATATGTCTATGTTTGTCCTGTTTTTAGTATTTGTTGCTAAAGTACATAGTATGCACTATAATCAGACCAAGTTTGACGCTGGTACGTATTACCGTTTTGAAGATAGAGCAGGAACAAGAACGTTGAAAAAAATGCATGTTTTTCTAGGTTTCTTGTATGGGGACCCCCTTTGGTTTTAGACTTTTTTTTTGTTTTTAGTATTTGTCGTAATACACCTCATAGCAACACATATTCTATGAAATTTCAACAGGTTATCTATTACCGTTACAAAGATACAGCCCTGTGACAGACAGACGGACGGACGGACGGACTGCGTAGCGAGAGTAATAGGGTCCCGTTGGCACCCTTTGGGTACGGAACCCTAAAAAAGGAGAACATTCGATAAGTGAAAGTGGACGGGAGGACAACTTGTGCAAAAGGAGGACATGTCCTCCTTTTGGATATCATCTAGTAACCCTACTCGTTTAAAATTCACACCATATAATATGATATACCAAATATTATAATTATTAGGGTTGAGATATAGAGGTGCATTAAAAGAGCCTCCACGAGTGACGATATTTAATTGATCGTCCGGTGCACCCTGGGCAGTCAGCCCCGCTACCGACCTGCTGGCTAATATTTTTTTCACGGAATGAGCTATTATCATTATGTAGCTCATATCTACACGATAGAAGAAGAAGATTGAGGATGGGATAAGAAACAGATCTACCTACTCCGCGGATCTTAATTTAAATATGTATTTCTTAAAGATCTGACCAACTTGCTCGTTTCGCCGACTACAGAGATCAAAAGCTTTACGAGTGGACGCAACCATCTTGATCTTTCTTCCGACCACTTAATTGTAGCCCCTTCGCGGCTTCGTAACAAATATCTGTAATATTAATCAACGCACCGTACCGTTATATTACGAAATGTTCTCGTAATAAGCTACCGGTACCGGTAACGCAGCGTAACGTGAATTTCCTAGTTCCTCGTTTGTGGTTCATACAATTATTCGCCATTTACTATCCTTGTGTATAATCCGCACGCATTCTGGTATCAAATGGGTGAAACTGAGGCACGCGCTGGCCAGGGTTGCTAGATCGAATTTCTGAATTTTCTCCATATTCATACAATATATTTTTCCCCAAAATTATATGTTTAGCATCTTTTTTATCATTTTTTTTTGTTTTCCTAATGATTTTTTTTATTTATTTAATTTCAATTTTTTTTATTTTTTTTACCTTGGGACAAACCCCCATCTACCAACCGAGGCGCTGGCTGCCCGTCAGCCGTAGCGTCGACAAACTCGCATGTAAATATGAGTGATCATACAAATAAATCGGAACATCTTTGTTAACCATACAAGTCTCTCTAAACCTGCTATTTCTGAACGCGCGCGGATTATACAGCTAGGTAAAATAGGATTGCTGAGACAAAAAATAATACTAAGAAATGCCTGGTTCTTATATCCAAAAACTAACATTTTCCTTTATTCCCAATGGTCCTGTGGAAAAAGCAGTGATAGCCTAGCGGTTGAACGCTTGCCTTGCAGGCAGGAGGAGTTCGATCCGGGCCTGCACCTCTGGCTTTTCTAATTCATGTGCGGATCAGAATTTGATTATCACTTGCTTTAACGGAGAAGGAAAACATCGTGAGGAAACCTGCACACCTAAGAGTGTTCAATACAGTTCTCGATATGGTGTGTGTAGTCCGCCAACCCGCATTTAGCCAGCGTGGTGGACTATGGCCTTTACATTCTAATTCTGAGAAGAGGCCCGTGCCCAGTAGTGGGACAGTAATGGGCTGATAATGAATGGAATGGTCCTGTGGGCAGACTCGGAAGGCATTATGCCTGTAAACGCTTTACGGGCGTTATACCAGGCCCCTCAGAAAGTATTGCGAAAAAAAGTTTTTATATATGGGAGACTGGCCAGTTATAATGTTTTTCGAAAATATGATTATTTATAAGTAAAAATAAGTAAGTTCCAATTTCAAAATTTCCCTCCACATTTTTTGCGAGTTAATTCAAAGTATTGTGTCTCACTGAAATAACGATCTGCGCCGGGAACATTTTAGAGCTATGATTTTATACGATTTCAAGTGTCGCCTGAAACCGGATGAATCGTACGATAGACTTCAAATAGCATTCATGGATGAAGGCCCTTCCAAGGCAACCGTGTATCGTTGGTATAACGAATTCAAGCGCGGTCGACCAACTTTGGGGGATGACGAAAGAAGCGGTCGCCCTTTGACGGCTGTTACCGAAGAAAACGTGCTAGCAGTGAAAAATTTAATCCAAGACAATAGGCGAATTACATATCAGGAGATTCAACACATATTGAAGATTGGATCGGGAAGCGTTCACGAGATTCTACACAGCCATCTTCGCGTGAGGAGGATAGTATCACGCTGGGTGCCGCACAACCTCACCGATGCTCAGAAGCAGGCCCGGGTGGAATGGTGCCGTGATATGCTTAACAAATTTGAAGCAGGCTCGTCTCGGCGTGTTTACGACATCGTTACAGGTGATGAGTCCTGGATTTATCAATACGACCCAGAAACCAAGCGCCAGTCGACTGTTTGGGTGTTTCAAAATGAGCCAACGCCTACCAAAGTGAAGCGATCTAGAAGCGGGGGTAAGATTTTGATCGCTAGCTTTTTTAATTTGACTGGCCACTTGGTATCAATTCCCTTACGGGATCAAAGAAGCATTAATGCCGAATGGTATACTACCAAATGTTTGCCAGAAGTTTTCTCTGTTATAAGCAACAAGCGACCAAACACAGGGCTCCGCGGGCTACTGCTCCACCACGACAATGCACCTGCGCACACCGCACTCAAAACGAGGGACTTCCTGGACAGCACGCCAGTCAAACTCCTGGGTCACCCTCCTTACAGCCCTGATCTAGCACCGTGTGACTTCTTTTTATTCCCAAAAATAAAAAATCAGCTCAAAGGGATACAATTTTCGTCGCCGGAAGATGCGCTGGCTGCGTTCGAGCAGGCTGTAAACGAGGTGTCTGCGGCGGACTGGAAAAAGTGTTTTGAAAACTGGTTTAGGCGCATGAATCTTTGTATAGAGGCTGGTGGAAAGTACTTTGAAAAGATTTGATAAAAATATATGTACGTATAGAACAATTTTTTTTAGTTTCGCAAAACTTTCTGAGTGTCTCACGTATAGTTCAATAAAAAATCTATTGCATCTCATTAGGCTGTCCTTTAAAACCTTGACAAAGTAAAGGATAAAAAGGTATCTTGTTCTAAACAATGAAGAGCGCTTATTGCCAATGATACATTATGAGTCGTCATTTTAGCCAGTAATGATAGCCAAGACAACCATCAAGTAAGAGTCCTTTAAATTAGCTTTTGGTTCTTTTTTTTTTATCTGGCTTGCGTTTGACCGCCACCTCGCCTGATGTTAAGTAGTGGTACGGTCGACGATGGTACACGCTTGCTCAGCAAGAACTCGAGCCTCCGATGTAAGAAAACTGAGGAAAATTGAGTAATATGACTGTGTGGAAATACTGTACTAAGGCCTACAAATAGTGGGTATGTTGGTCTACACATAGGCAGTATAGCCTCGCCCAAAGAAGATCTTACTTGCCGGTATGCCTCGCTGAGCAAGAAGGTGGTAATACATGGGTTTTGACAGTTCGGGTCGTGGGCTACCCCGAGTCCACCGCCCACAAGCCCACTCCTAGGATGGCTGGTGGTCGGCGTACACCCTCCTGCGGCGTCCAGTCCGTATCCGTGGTCCTGCGGGAGGAGAGAGATGTCGTCGCCTCTCAAACTCTCTCTGCCACCTCCTTCGCGAGAATTACCTCATCGCAGAAGGAGACGACGCCCCCCCCCCCAAGCGCTCTCGCTCCCGACCATGGACAAAAACACCACCGCTGCAATAAAGAGCTCAGGGTGCTGCGTGGCCCAATCTGGGTACTCCGCCAGCGTATGCAGCGCTGTGTCCTTAGGATAGCACCCGCAGTGATGACACTCGGGTCAATGGCTCTCGGTCTATACGACACAAATACTTCCCGAAGCAGCCGTGCCTCGAGAGTATCTGTAGGTGAAGGCACCATGGCTCTTCTCTCTAGCCACTCCTCCATGACGGGCCTTGCCACCGCTATTGCCGCGTGCCCTGCGCTGGTTGGGGCAAGTTGGTCCTTCTATTTAATTATAAGGAAGAATTATGCTACTAACAGCTATTAAGTACGGTGTATGAAAATTAATGTGTCTATTACATTTATTAATGACATTTTATGATATTTTATTTAGAAAACTTATAAATTACGATTTTTAACACTACATGATATACCTACATAAAATACTACGAAACGGATTTATTTTTCTTTCGCATTACTCAGTACTCCATACACTCCGTAGCTGTTAGTTATATTAGTAATTTTCACAAAAAAACATTGGTTTGGAGGCTCGTTGGCAACGTCGCTCTGGTCGATGCCAAACTACAAAGTCTCGAGCATCGGCGCAGAGTTGCTAGCCTATCGGTTTTTTATCGAATGTATTTCGGCGAGTGTGCGTTGGAATTGCATAATTTTACTCCCCCAAGCCCTTTCCATCATCGGACGACTAGACGCAGTACGCACGGCGATGCGCCACCGTTACATGGTAGATATTCCACCCTTACGCACGAACCGTTTTGCTAATAGCTTTATCATGCTTACCGCCAAAGAGTGGAATTCCTTGCCCGGTCAGTGTTTCCTGAGAAGTATAATCTGGTGGTCTTCAAGGCTCGAGTGGATAGGTTTTTGCTGGGCAAGCGTAAACCATCGTCGACCGCACCATCGCTTAACATCAGGTGAGGTGGCGGTCAAACGCAAGGCCGTTAAGAAAAAAAAATACACTTAAATATTGTAGGTACCTAAAAATACTCCGGCTCTATCACTAAAAGTACTCATAGGCACGCTACTGGTCGTCATACGCCACTGACAGAAAGATATTGGCCCAGGGCAATAATGTGACACCCATTATACCGAATTACTGCATTTACATGTAGGTACAGTCAGCATCTGAAGACAATGAATATTTCAAAATAAAAAATTGTCATTTATTTAAACTACCCATTCAATTAAGTCTTAGAACGTTTATATTTTCATAAAGTAGTAGTTACACAAAACCACCTACTTCATCTACAACGTGTTATTGAAATAACTGAAAACCTCTTAAGGGGTCATTGTACTCATCAGTATAAACAACTTTTACTATGGGACCAACCTTGAAATCACGCAAAAAAACAGATGTTCTCTACATTTACGACGACGACGTCTGTGGTCTAGTGGTTCGAGTATCGGACTGCTGATCACGAGGTCGTGGGTTCGATTCCCACAGGACACAAATATTTGTGTGATGAACAAGTGTTTGTGTTTGTCTGGGTGTTTCATATATATTATAAGTATGTATTTACAAAAAAAAAGTATATAAGTATTATATCCATTGTCTAGTAACCATAGTACAAGCTCTGCTTAGTTTGGGACTACGTGGTGCTGTGTAAGATGTCCCAAAAATATTTATTTATTATTTATTTATTTGTGTTTTTCGCAATTTCAGGGTTGGTTCCATAGTAAAAGTTGTTCATAATGATTATGTACATTAATCCCTTAAGAGGTTTTCAGTTATTTCAATAACAAGTTGTATAAGTACCTAAACGAAAAAAAAATAGATGGAACAGGCGGGTAAAACTTTGTACCCACAACATTTTTTTTCTATAAATAACTGGTTACAAAAAATATCAGAACATTGTATTAATAACGTCCAGTATAATAACGCATTCAGAAATCTGATGGGGATTCCATGGCGGTGTATTGCATCGGGCATGTTTGCGGCGGCGCGTGTTGATTGTTTTTACACCACGATGCGCAAGCGCGCCGCGTCTTTTGTATGAGTGTGGACCAGTTCCAACAAGGTCCTGAAAATGATAGGTGACAGGGAGGACTGTCCTTTTATAGTTCATTGCTGTCAGCTACATATTTCAGTATGTGAATATGTTTACTAACATTTAGGCTTAAGAAAATTGTTACTAACCCTTTTTTTTGTTTTTTTTTTTTCGTGGGGAAATCCTCATGGACGCACTCCGCCCGGGGAAGGCGGAGCCAGTGTCGGACTCTTACCGATTAAAACCACCACGGTGTTCCTCTTCCAACCATTGGCCGGGGGCGTGGGAAACTTATAGTCGTCCAACCATCCCCGGCAGGTCCCGGCTCGCCACTAGTAGGCGAGCCCCTTCTCCCCGTGCGGCATCATCGGCCGCACCCTTCTCTTGACTGGCGCGCGCGGAACACGACGCGCCACCGTCACGGGCCTTGACTGATCGGGCGGCGGGCTACCCCGAGTCCGCCGCCCGCAGGCCCACTCCTAGGGTGGCTGGAGGTCGGCGTACGCCCTCCTGCGACGCCCGGTCCGTCTCCTGCGGGTGGGGAGGGAGGTCGTTGCCTCTCGAACCCTCTCCGCCGCCTCCTTAGCGAGCATCACCTCCTCGCAAAAGGAGACGACGCCCTCCCAAGCGTTCTCGCTCCCAACCATAGCCAAAACAACAGCCAGAAGCGAGAGATCGCTGCCGCCTACTGCAGTTATAAGGTCACGGCGCTGCGTGGCCCAAGCTGGGCATTCCGCTAGTGTGTGCTGCGCCGTGTCCTCAAGGCAGCTCCCGCAGTGAAGACACTCGGGAGTCGGCTCCCGGCCTATGCGACACAGATACTTCCCGAAGCAACCGTGCCCCGAGAGTATCTGCGTCAGCCGGTAGGTGAGGGCACCATAGCCCCTCTCCAGCCACTCCTCCATGACGGGCCTTACCGCCGCTATTGTGGCGTGCCCTGCGCTGGGTTGCGCAAGTCGCTCCTCCCATTCAGCCACTAGGATCTGGCGGACCTCGCTCCAATCAGGTGGGTCCTCACGCTGATGATACCTCAGCGCAAGGTCCCTCGCCTCCAGATCCCAGGGCATTGATCCGGCTAGAAGGCTCGCCGCCTCAAAGGAGACCGTACGGTATCCTCGAATCACCCTGATGGCCATCGCACGCTGCGGCCTACGCAACAGCGTGACATTGCCCGGCGTCAGGGTGTCCGCCCACACTGGAGCCCCATAAAGGGCCATGGACCGTACGATCCCCTGGTAGAGCCTCCGGCAGGAGGCATTTGACCCTCCCAAGTTTGGCAGCAGCCGCGATAGCGCAGCCGCGGCCCCTAACAGCTTGGGCGCCAACCACTTAAAGTGCGGCCCAAAGTCCCACCGGCTGTCGAGGACGAGTCCCAGGTATTTCATCGTTGACTCGATGCCGATTCGGACGCCTCCTACCACTATATGGGATCCCGAAGGCGGCCCCTTTCGAGGCCCATGGAAAAACAGGGCCTCAGACTTATGTAGAGCCACCTCGAGACCCAACCGCCGGATCCTTGCAACGACTAGCGCAACCCCTGCTGTCGCCCGCATGGTCGCCTCACGGTGCGTCTTCCCCCTCGCTGTGACCAGCGTATCGTCAGCGTAGCACGTCACGCCGACGCCGTGGAGAAGTGCACCGCGTAGCACCCAGTCGTAACCGATGTTCCACAGGAGCGGCCCCAAAACCGATCCCTGTGGAACACCGCACGACATCTCTCGTCGACCCCATCCTTCCCGACCCGGGTAGATGACGGAAATTGTTACTAACCCTATATGAGTACATTTGTGCTTGAAATAAAGTTTATTCTATTATATTCTATTAAGTTTTGATGCCGACAGTACTTGTCAAAATATTTTTTTATTATTATAAATATCTCTCACAAATCATTCACTTAATTTCCGACAAATAAAATGGCAATTCACCATATGATTACCAAAAAAAACTTTTAGTATATGTTTAAAAAAATCTTTGTACACAGTATTTTGTCGACTCAGTACGAAATTGCACGCGCAATAAAGATTATTTGTCGTGAAACTCGTGAACTTAATTAAATAAGTAACTAACTAATAAAGTTATAAATTGTTTAGACCTATTTCTGTGCAATTTGGTAATTTCTGTGCCTGTGTGTGAACACTACTGTCTAAATGTCTAACGCTAGGAACAAGACTAAGTATACGGTTAGTTTTTTGTCCTTTTAAAATTATTTATTACCACGTTGTTTTAACTCGCTTTCTTGTCTGTCCGTTTGTCTGTTCGGTGTAAATTTTGCAATCGATTTTCAACTAACTTCCCGGTGAGCTCGAGACTTGAAACTTTAAACATAGTTCAGAACTGGATGGCAATGCAATATTAACTCGATTTCGTTTTAAAAACGCTGTATACAACGTGTTATTGAAATAACTGAAAACCTCTTAAGGGGTCATTGTACTCATCAGTATGATCAACTTTTACTATGGGACCAAAGCTGAAATCGTGAAAAAAAATTAGCTGTTCCCATTCCCATCTACATTTGTGTTCACATAAACCGCCAAAATGTAGGGGAACAGCAGTTTTTTTTTTGCAATTTCAGGGTTGGTCCTATAGTAAAAATTGTTCATACTGATGAGTACAATGACCCCTTAAGAGGAATGTAGCAGCTAAGTGGGCGCCCCCATCAGTAAAAAAATTATTACTCGCTAAGTACATCATTTATCGAAAATCCTTTTTTAACAATTGAAGTACAGTAGGCGTAGCATGACCAATTCTTTGTCTATTCTTCCAAGAGTAGACAAAGCTCTTTCTATACGTCAAGATATCTCTTCTTCTCGAGCATGAGGCGACCCGTCGACTCGAGTTTATACGTAGATAAAGTGACAGATCTTTTTCCATAGCAACGAGAACGTAGCTAGTGCCATACAAATTCTACCAAATCCTACCATATTATTACGTTTCGTTATCCAGAAAAAAGTTGAATCGAATAAGTTTTGAAACATTTTGTACGTAATTCAAAGCAACAACAATACGCATTTTGTAGTCATGAATGTCAAGGTCGAAGGATGCGTTTTACAAAGTAGTGATGCGACTCGAGTCCGATTTTACCACTCGTGTCATTCGAGTCATTTTACAATTTTACTCGAGTACTACTCGAGTGATCGAGCCGTCGAGTCACTCGAGTGGTTCACGAGTCACTCATTCACTCGCCTCTAACGAGTCACCTGTCATAATACTTGAATTAATATTTTTTTCATTTTGTCAATAAGTTGAGGCTTAATAAAACGACAAGTTTGAAGTTTTATTTCAATACATCGCCAGTCTTACAAAATCAACATTTAGGTATATATCGAAATTAATATTATATGCTAATAAAAAATAAGCAAATATGGTCTATTCATAAAACCAAATAACATTACGTTATTTGGTGAGTGATTGGCGAGTGAATCGAGTCCGAGTGAGCTCGAGTCGATATTTTTTTCACTCGAGTACGTTTTTTTTCGATGTCAATCGAGTAAAAGTGGACTCGAGTCGCATCACTATTACAAAGTAAATTAATATTTTTATGCTGTGCAAACAATAAAGTATACTCTATCTACTTTTTGTACCGAGAAAATAAACAGTTCCCGATCCCGAGGGATGCGCGATAAGGCTTTCTGTGATAAGCCGAAGAAGCCGCGGGCATTCAGTAAATTTTCTTATATGTAATCCTACTAATATTATAAATGCAAAAGTATGGATGTTTGTTTGTTTATCCTTCAATCATGTTCAAACGGATTTGGATGAAGATTAGCACGTAGACCATAGAGTGTGCATTAACATAAAGGAAACCTTTTCATCCCGGGAAGACACAGTTCCCGAGGGATGCACGATAGTCATATACTTATTACTAATTACACGCGGGCAAAGGCTGGTTTTTGATAATAACTAAGGAGATAGCGACGATAGGAACCCGACATGTTATTATTGTTGTTCAAAAACTCCATTGAAACCAATTTAACAAGAATCTAGTCCTAATAAAACTAAAGAATAATTTTGTCTAGGTCTCATGAGATGTAGACTAATTTCTTCTATTTGAAGAGAAACATGTCTACCCCTAACTGTCAAAAGTAGAGAAAATATGTTCGTCATGCTCGACGTTGTAGACATGTGTCGATCGAAGTATAGAAACATTTATTTTCTTCATTATTGAAATCGGCATGCTACGGACGGAAGAAATCTTTCTACAATACGTCATTTTGTCTATTCTTCCGTCGACATAAGCTTTGTCTACAGCGGTCATGCTACGCCTGCAGGTAATGTAGTTTAATTAGTAACTATTAACTTTGTAAATTATAGTTCGCTGTAGTTTTAGATACGAGATATGCGAAAAACTGCCACTTTTGTCACTTTTTGTATCTCCAACTACAGCGAACTATAATTTACAGATTTGATAGTTTCTAATTAAACTACAGTACCTCCACTTCAGTACAGGTAGTATCTGAATCGTTAACGCACGCGTGCTCCGCGACCAGCAAGTTGCGCGATATTTTTTGTTCGTAATGTCTACTCTAGTACGTAGTACATACTACCTCAGTGTTTATACCTTAAGATTTCGCTCCGCATGCGTTAATAGGTTAAAATCTAAATATATAAAACGAAGTTGGGTTAGTTACACCATTTATAACTCAGTAAAAGCTGGACCGATTTTAATGAAATTTGTAATACAGATAGAACATAACCCGGATTAACATATAGGCTACTTTTGATCCCGGGAAGATGAACAGTTCCCGAGGGATGCGCGATAAATTACATTCACGCGGGTGAACTCGCGGGCTAGTAATAAACATATGTCACTGATTTTTATAAAAAATAAAAGAAAAATAGGAAAACTGAATGTTTTTTTTACCCTCTGGAAAAAACAGGGTGTGATCAGTTACTATAATAGAATAAGTGGACCTATGGAAAAAAAACATTAAAAAAAAACAAGGATTTTTCATAGATCTATGATGACACAATGTATTTTTTTTACAGAAAGCTAAAATACTCTTCTGGTATACTTTAACTATGACGTAATAAACACAGATAGTTTTTCAGTAAAATACCGTATCGTCACCTAATAAAATTTCAGGTAGCAATTTGTTTACCTATTATTTTTATGCGTTTCCGTGAATACGGTAGGAATGTAATCTACATCATCATCCTCCGAGCCTTTTCCCAATTATATTGGGGTCGGCTTCCAGTCTAGCCAGATGCGGCTGAACATCAGTATTTTACACGGAGCGACTGCCATCAGACCCCCGCAACCCAGTTACTGGGTAATACCGACATTCGGAGGTTAGACCAGTTGTCAGACTTTCAGGCTTCTGACTACCTGTAACGACTGCCATAGATATTCGTATGACAACCGGGACCGACAGCTTAACGTGCTCTCCGAGGCACGGAGGGGTCTCGATGTGTCACGAAACGGTCACCCATCCACAGACTGACCGCGGCAAGTGCAGCTTAACCTTGCAGATCGTACAATCCGCGCAGTCGTTGCTTCGCTACGAGCCCCCCAGGAATGTAATCTACAATTGGAACAAATATATATTCTCTTCGGATCATGTAAACATTTTTTTTGTGAGTTTACGTCTGCATCATTAAAGCATTTTTCACGGCAATCAACTTTTTATAGCTGTGTTAACACAATATCTATTGTTCGGTTTTCCTCTGTAAAATTCTGCGGTTTAACTCGTTACCATATCTTAAAAACGTTCTTATAAGTTTATTTCTAACCGCTAAATTAGGACTGAATTTGACTGCCTCGTTGGTCTAGTGGTCGCAAGCGCGACTGCTGAGCGTGAGGTCTCGGGTCGGGCAAAGTGTTATTGGGTTTTTCTTAGGAAATTCTCAGTAGCAGCCTGGAGTCTGGATTTGTGCCCGGTTGATGGCAATAGGATCGCCCCCTATTACATGGGACTTACAACATAACTGGCGAAATGTGGGTGTACTGTACACCTCTGCCTACCCCTTCGGGGAAATACAGGCGTGATGTTATCTTATGTTATGCTAAATTAGGTACCGGTTTTATCTAAATCATGAATATTTCCTACCAAAAATTAGGTAGGTTATTGGTATGATAACCCTAATTTCCTTATTTCTTAAAAAAATCCATGAAGTTATGGAAAATCCATGATCTACGAATACGCTGTCTTGATTTTATTTATAACACATCCCTCAATAACATAGAGCACAATAAGTTCGTAGGATGACTAATACAACAACAACTTTTAGGAAAAAAACGACTTTATTCATCAACATAGTCTCCTTCAAGAGTGATACATTCATTCTAACGCTTCTCTAGCATTTCTATTTCTTTGCCTTTTTATAGAACGTTTTGTCCAACCCTTCAAAATACGCTTTAGTTTCGGAGATGACCCACATTTCTTTCCGGCGAGCTTTTTATTGAGATTTGCAACAGTAGGCCACAATTCACGTAACTAAAGAAGAAGAGAATACTCTCTTATCTACGGCGATCGCTGTCAGAAACGAACTGCAGCGTCACTGCAACTTGATAGCGCGTCATGACATTACGTGAATTGGTAATAGTCATCATCATCATCATTTCAGCCGAAAAACGTCCACTACTGGACATAGGCAATAGTCGCTGGGAGCTTAATCTGGAGAATACGGTGTATACGGAAGTAATTCGAAGGGTAATTTTGCCATCGTTGCGATCGACTTATGACACGGTGCAGTTTTTTTGTGAAAGATGGTGAAAGAGCACTTTTTTCTTCTTGATTTGGGGGCTGCTGGTCCTTCTCAATACGTCTGAAGGAAACAGTAGTTGTTCGGCCGATGTACCCTGGACACGGGCAATAACTCTTCTTTGGACCGGGAGATATTACTGCCCGTGGCGAATATTCTGGCACGTGAGGGGCACGATCTGGGCCAAAGGGGTGTGACTCCGCGGGTCCCTCTAAATTTAGCAGAGGGCACAGTGGAGGATGATGGATGAGAAAGAAAACCTCTATAAAAATAACGGGAGGATAGGGCCTGTGGGTGGCGGAGTCGGAGTAGTCTGCTGCCTGGCGTAGATGGCGTGGCTGGCATAGCTGGCTTTGTTGACGTGGCTGACGCGCCTTGTAGCTGGCGAAGCTGGACAGGCAGGCTTGGCTGGCATGGCTAGCGTGGCTGGCGTGGCTAGCGTGGCTGGCGTGGCCGTGATATCAGCGTGTTAGCTGCGACATAGCGGGGCCTATGAGGTGGCGCGCAGCGTTCCGTGTGCGCATGGGGTGGTTCCGGCCGATATTAGGCCGCACGGCGAGAAGTGGCTCACCTGCTTGTCGACCGGGACCTGTCGGGGGTTGTTGTGCGAATACAAAGGGTTCCCACGCCCCCGGCCAAAGGTAGTTGGAAGAACACCGTGTTGGTTTTAGCCGGTAAGAGTCCGATGGCTCCGCCATCCCCGGGCAGAGTGCGTCCATGATGAGGATTTCACCAGGGCAAAAAAAATGAAGGACACCATAACCTTCCCCGTCGACTTTTGCTTTTTTGATCGCTTTGGATGGCTTTCGCCGGTTGCTGTCCACTCAGCTGACTGCCGATTTGACTCGGGAGTGTAGTGATGGATCTATGTTTTATCCATTGGGTCAATGTACTCATCAGTATGAACAACTTTTACTATAGGACAAACACTGAATTCACGAAAAAAAATTAGTTGACCCCAACATTTTGTCGATTCATTTGAACAAAAATGTAGGGGAGAGCTGTTTTTTTTTCGCGATTTCAGGTTTGGTCCAATAGTAAAAGTTGTTCATACTAATGAGTACAATGACCCCTTAAGAGGTTATTTCAATACCACGTTGTATACAGATAAATGATTTGTCAATAGTGGCGTATGTCGCCTCAGTGCTTGAATGTCCAACCGACCATTGACCGAATTTTACCGGAGACGTTTTTTTTAGTTTATTATTGATTTAAGAGAAACATTTTTTAAACTTTGATGATTTAAGAATAATGTATAGTATATGTTACATTATTCTTAAATCTTCAAAGTTTAAAAAATGTTTCTCTTAAATCATTTAAACTAAAAAAAAACGTCTCCGGTAAAATTCGGTCAATGGTCGGTTGGACATTCAAGCACTGAGGCGACGGTATGTCATCCTACGAACTTATGAGTGATGTAATCAAATTTTATTTAATCTATATGTTAACTGATTTCGTTACAAGTTCAGTACATTTTGTATACGGTATTATCAGTACTACCTACATTGATATGAATGAACCTATCACTTTTGTCAATTTGTTCACAATTGAAATTTTAAACTAATTTTAGATATTTTGACGTTCTCGATGGTGTGTGTAGTACGCCAACCCACACTAGGCCAGCGTGGTGGACTAAGGCCTTAGCCTTCTCGTACTGAGAAGAGGCCCGTGCCCAGCAGTGGGACAGTAATGGGCTGATTATGATTTTATGTTATGTTGACGCCTAGGCGCGCCTTTTTTTATCATTTTATTTTGTTTGTTGTAAATATTGTGGCGCAACTTGGGAGAGGCCTATGTCCAGCAGTGGACTGCGATAGGCTGAGTTGATTGATTGATTGAAATATTGTATACAACATGTAACAAAAACCCTGTTGTTCCTGTGAGGTACGTTATCGAAATCGATATTCATACGTAAGGACACAACTCATTTGGAAAAACTGTTCAATAAAAATAATCAAATTAAATATTAAATCATTATTAAAAGTGATTATATCACTTTCAATTTACAATTAATAATGATTTAATACTTAATTTGATAATTTTTACTGTTATGATCACTGAGTGAGTGAGTTTCGAGTGATATAATCAATTTCAATTTGCAATTAATAATTATTTGAATAAAAATATTTATTGAAGAGTTTTTCCAAATGAGTTGCGTCCTTACGTATGAATATAGATTCTGATAACGTAGCTCACAGGAACAACAGGGTTTTTGGTACATACTTCATATGGACTTGTAGACCTATATAAATATCCTAATATTGTAGTATTATTATTGGTATATACAAATAAATTTGTAAACATTTTACTCGTAATTTTTTCATTTTCTAAAATACTACAAAAACTTTAGGAGTAAAAGGTCTTTGCGATTTTTTGTTAGTTTTCATAATAAGTTCCGCTTACACATTGTTTTTATCAACACGACCTGTATTTTCTGACTGTCATTTAAAATTAAGTAGGTACTTTGGACTTTGTAGTAATACAAAACAAACCATAATAGGTCCTGCTTTACTTAGTTATTAATCTCACAGTTGATATTTTATCAAAAGCAGACCAGATAGGTATACCTTAGGTATATTTATTTAAAAACGAGTAATTTAGACTATCTATTACAGATTACTAATATCATTACCTATTTGAATGAAAATTACTTATAGGTACATACACAAACTCAAAACAGTCATCGTTGAATGCGTAGCTACCTACATCACATAAATTAATTAACACATAGGATCACTGAGGTAATATACAACGTGTTATTGTAATAACTGAAAACCTCAGGGGTCATTGTACTCATCAGTATGAACAACTTTTACTATGGGACCAAACCAGAAGTCGCGAAAAAAAGTTCCCTACATTTGTGTTCACATAAATCGAGAAAATGTAGGAAACAGCAATTTTTTTTTCGCGATTTCATGGTTTATCCCATAGTAAAATTTGTTCATACTAATGAGTACTATGACCCCTTAAGAGGGTTTTAGGTATTTCAATAACACGTTGTATAGCTCAATGCTTAGGATACTAATGTTTCCAAATAATTCGCGACTGAAGTTGCCTTTTTTTAATTTTTTTAAGTTGTAGTCAGTACATATACTAAAAACAATAAAATGGATACATTATTACCTATTCGTATTTCTCTCCCTTCTATTTTCAAATCAAAATTATAGATTGAAAAAAAATCCATTCCCGCGAAATTAATCAATAAACAAAAAAATTCAGCGTTTTGAGGCAATAAGGTTCAGACATTCAGCCAGTAGTAAACACTCATTTGTTTTGTGGCAGTTAGTTGAAATGCCGGCGCCGACGGGGCAGGACGCGAGTGCTAAAGACAGTGACGTGCACGTCATCGACATCGACGCATATGTCGATCAAGTTGTGGCGCCTATCGATACATCTGATATACCAGTGATACACATCGACAAGCCGAAGGAAGTTAACACCATGAATGGAAACGGTGAGTCTTTGTTTATATTTTGATAATCTAATTTTGCACAATCATGTGTGAAGTCACTTCCCTGAAAACACTTCTGATAAATATTTCAGTTGTATTAAATAATTATCGCTCTATACTCTGTAGCTGTACCAGTTCAAATTCAAATATTTTTTGTTTCAAATAAACCTAATTACAGGCACTTTTGAAACGTCAGGCTCTAGTTGCACGGTTCCAAAATGTGGGTCCTATGGAGAAGAACCGCCAAGAAACTCCATGGATCTATCTATACTCTTTTTAAAATCCATAAAAAGGCATAAGTATACGCTTCAAAGTTCATATCATCATCATCATCATTTCAGCCGAAAGATGTCCACTGCTGGACATAGGCCTCCCCCAAACATATGTTGGGGGATATGCCATAATCGCCACACTTGGCAGACGGATTGGCGATCGCAGTCAGACTACGCTGCTGCCAATCCTCTGGTGAATCCCTTTGCCTTTTTCCTTTCCCTTTGAAAGTTCATATACTAAGTTCAAAGTCAAGGTTCTTTATCGGTCCTTTTTCATTTAAATCCATAATAACCTATTTACCATGATCCGTTTGATTAATCTATGATTTAATTACTGACATAAGCAAGCACACAAGACGCTTAAAAACTGACGTAATAAATAAATATTTGCACCTCTGAAAATAGTTGACCTGTCCTTGTCCTAGGTTCGAAATGAAACGTGAAATAGAATTTAAATATAGGATAGATCGATTAGTGTCGCGTTAATATCATTGATTCCTCACCCTATATGAGAATTTATTCTGACGTGACTATGTAGGTACAATCAGCCCCCCTAGCCAAGTTGACAATCTACAATCGTCAACGCTAATAGAAAACAATCAAAATGAATGGGAATGACATATCTCAACGAAAAAGTCTATCAGTGTTCTACAACCATAGTATTGCATCGCGTTGCTCTACATACACGTAAACTCAACACGCTGAAATTTGAATCGCTTATTTCCCGAAAAGGGGTCATTGTACTCGTCATTATGAACAACTTTTACTATGGGACCAACGCTGAAATCGCGAAAAAAAATCAGGTGGTCCCTACATTTTATTGATATAAGTGAACACAAATGTAGGGACCAAATGATTTTTTTTTCGCGATTTCAGGGTTGGTTGTAAGAGTTGTTCATAATGATGAGTACAATGACCCCTTTTCGGGAATTAAGCGACTCAAATTTCAGCATGTATAAGCGGTCCATTACTGTCCCTCCGATAGGCACGGATCTCTTCTCAGAATAAGAAGGGTTAATCCCATAGAAATCTAAATAATAAGGTGAAAGAAGTGGTAAAGGCGCGAGAACTTGTCGCCGCGTGCAGATGTCTCATAGGACACCAGTGCGCGAACCGTTTGCTTGATTATCAGTGCTGTTTTGGACGCAGAGTCACTGAAATTGTATTTTGCAACATATCTAACGCGGAATTGTTTTTAGGCTTAATTTATTTTTCATTTAATGCTAGAAACATAGACAAGACTAGAAACATGGTGGGCGTAATTGCGTATTCATGTGTTAGTAGCGGAAAACCGGCGACATGTGTTCCGGTAGTAAAAGACAGTAGATAACATTTCTATCACGTTATAATTTAGATTTTTATGGTTAGTCCTTAGTACGTTGTGTTGCACTCTTGCACTAGTTGCACAGTGCACTATAATACAGTACTTGCACTATGTACTATTTTTTAAAGCAGCCATTGACAGTTATTTCACCAAAAACGTTATATTCGATGGTTTAAAAAAATTGCATCTGGATTGAGTTTTTTTTTTTACTTTTTGGTAAAATCAAAACGTACATTTAGTTAAAAATTAATAAAACTCAGCCGAAATTCTAAAATTTGTCAAACGCAAAGGATTGAAATTATTTTCCGATATGTGGATTTTCGACATTTGGAAAAATGACTATCTACGAGCAAAATCAGCAAATACTTACTCTGTGGACGAAATTCTCATCTGAAAAAGTGTAACATAGTAAAACTGTAAAACAACATTACAAATTGTCATTTAACGTCGATAATCTTAAATAGCGTAATTAATAACAACTTAGTTACCATTAAGTAATCAATAAATTAAAAAGCCTATTAAAATAGTGTTCGATTATTGTATAAATTGACCAATCATATTATTACGCTACTACTCAACTACTCGTCATGTAATAGCTCGCGCAATGTTAAATAATAATAAAAATACAAACAACAATACGCTGCGTGAAAGTGTTTCGTGAAAATACAAGTTAAGATTTTTTATTTACTTTGATTCAGCAGACGGACGCCCACGACTGCGCTCCATATATCCAAAAAAAAATCCATATGTCACTCGGTATGTCCATGAAAATAGACCTATGAGTTAATTCAGAATAATTATGGTCTTTTTGTGTGC